>CAMOHE010047683.1:0-32565 GCA_946598075.1 Artocarpus hirsutus
TTTGGAATATTTCTTTACGAGCTCCTATACGGCAGGACACCATTCAAAGGTGTCAACAATGAAGAAACATTAGCAAACGTGGTGTTGCAAACCCTTAAGTTCCCAGACACCCCGCTTGTTAGTTTTCAGGCAAGGGATCTCATAAGAGGACTGTTGATAAAGGAACCCGAATATCGGTTTGGATCAGAGAAGGGGGCTGCGGAGATCAAGCAGCACCCATTCTTCGAGGGCCTGAACTGGGCGCTAATACGATGCGCCATTCCGCCAGAAGTGCCAGAATTTTGTGAATATGAGATCCCAAACTTGGTCCCTCCAGAAGAAGAGAGCAAGTATTTAGAGTGCAAAGCCACGGGAGAACTCCTGGAGTTTGAGTTGTTTTAGGGGGAAAAAACAAGAAAGAAAAACAGTAAGACTTGGGGCCTCTTTCTCCATTGTTGTAACTTATAATGTAAATGTGGTGGTTCATGTTGTGGCAAAGCTTTTTCAATCGAGAGAAGTAAAGAGATAGTAGTCCCAAGTTCTAGCATTTGATACAGGCATTCAGCAACTTCACGATGTAACATGTCCCGAGTGTACAAAAACGGCTTTGCGAATTGAGCAATCTCTCTCTCTCTACCCCCAAACTATTAAAACTTGACGTGCTCAAAGAATAACTAGTGCAAGTTGGTTAACTTCGTTTTACAGATGGCCAAAAGTTAAAAAGTATCGGCGCCAAAAAGTTTAACCTTGATCAAGAGAAAAATTAGCCTTTTCTTTTGTAGCAAGTAATTAGTATAATTATTATACATTTTTAGAATTCACACTAAAATTATGTAGAAAATTAGTAATCAAAATAAGACCATTTTCATTATAAATGTCAATCCAATATTAGAATGCGAATTCAAGGTTAGGTTTGTCATTGAATAGAGTAAGAATGTTCTGCTTTGATGTGTTTTTCTCTTTGCGTTACAAATACATAATACTTTGTAAAGGTTATAACCTGGTATCTACATTTTTATCACAATTATTAAGTTTTGAACTTGTAATATATTAAGTAATTTAAAAATAAAACTACAAAAGGAAAAAGTCATGTGACGACAGGTATTGTCTAGCACTAAAATTATACCAAAACCTTCTAAAAGTGAAAGAGTTCGAATCTATATGCAGGTTAAAAAAATGAAAAGGTCACTATGCGTTTCTAACGCCCTCTCTCTCTCGTCCTTTTTATTTATTTATTTTTTTTTTTTGCGATTATGTATTTTACAATCCGTGAATAGAAAACACCACAAGTTCCCCAAAAAATCTGAAGACTAGACGTCATAAGTGCCGACAAAAGTCAATACAAGTTTTGCATCAACATAAAATACCTCCGCTTATAGCAATCAAACTCAGCTCATGGCTTCAATTCCGAGCTCGGACGACGACGACGACGTCATCGTCATCGCGATCTCCAACTCCTGTCAGATCCGATCGGAGATCGCCGCCATCGAAGAACTTTTCATCTCAACAACACAAATCCAAAGCTGGGATTTGAATTCAATCCTCTGTTATCCTACAGTTAAAGTCCAAGCTCATAGGAGCAGGCGAGTCTTCGCTTCAATTTGCTTTGTTCACTTTTTCTATTTTCCGTCTGTTTCCCGAGAAAATGAGCTGGAATTTTGGCTTCTTGTGTTTCAGGCTTGTTGAAGAGTCCTCGTATTTCCATGGAATGCTCAATTGGAGCTTCAGGTAAATCGGAATTGTGCGTATTTTGTTCAAGCAATTTCGAAAAACTGAATTGAAATCTTGGAATGTAATTATTGAAGATATAATCAATTTACTGGAAATTTTTGTTGATCGTGCAGCGAATCGCGGCTTGATCGCATTTCAATCGAGTGGGACATGGAAGCGTTTTTGAATGTTGTCAAGTGCATATATGGCTGCCAAATCGACATTACCAGTGATAATTTCCTCGCATTTTATGAGGTAAACAGTTTTATGTATTTTTTTTGCTCCTAAATTAAAACAACATTTTCAGAACAAACTCCAGCGACGAAGTGGTGGCTAGGTTTTTACTGTGGATGCTGGGGGAAGGGGAAGGGGCAGACTGCAACTAAAGGGTAAAACGACAACATCTTAGGGAAACGGCAAAAAAGAAAACCCAAACTTAATTTTCTATCAAAAGGGAGGGGAAAGAGACAAATATGTTATGAAAACTAAAATAGTGCAAGACTAAGGGCCCGTGTACCAAACGGCTTCGAATTGTGCTGATTTGAAATATTTTGATTTGAATTTTGTGATTTGAATTGTTATTTAGATTGACATTTGGATATGTAGATAAAGTAATAATCTGAATAGAAAATAAAATTAAGATTTATATTTGGATAGATAGTGAAAAAGTTTTTTATTTACTAACAAATCTAACAAAACTTTGATATTCATGATAGTAAATAATATGTAATATGGATCTTGATTTATTTAATTCTTATTTAGATTGACATTTGGATATGTAGATAAAGTAATAATCTGAATAGAAAATAAAATTAAGATTTATATTTGGATAGATAGTGAAAAAGTTTTTTATTTACTAACAAATCTAACAAAACTTTGATATTCATGATAGTAAATAATATGTAATATGGATCTTGATTTATTTATTTCTTTATTTAGATTGACATTTGGATGTGTAGATAAAGTAATAATCTGAATAGAAAATAAAATTAAGATTTATATTTGGATAGATAGTGAAAAAGTTTTTTATTTACTAACAAATCTAACAAAACTTTGATATTCATGATAGTAAATAATATGCAATATGGATCTTGATTTATTTCTTTCTTTATTGTGAACGTAATCAAACAATAATCATATTAATAGGATATCAAATGAAAAAATTATGATATTTTTCCTCAAGTATAGGAAAGAAACGCTTGAGTTTTACACTTAAAACTCAATTAAGATTTGAGTATTGATGCTACCAAATGCGTAATCAAGTCCAATTCAAAATTCTGAAACCAAAAGATGAGTCGAATTCACAAAATATACGGCCCTTAAAACTAGAAAACTAAGAGAATTTTTAGAGAGAGAAAGTAGAGATAAGCTCTCTTTTTTTTTATTATGAATAAGAGATGTGTTTAAAATGAGTAAGGGAGTGGTATTTATTTAAAAAAAAATTACAACACTATTTATGATTGGTCTAAAATGATTTATCTCTCTAAAATGATTGGTCTACCATGCTTCAGGCGTGCCGTAGACTCGTGAATGACTAGATTTTTTATTGGGAGAAAAAGCAAAATAACATGTTTAGATTAAAAAACTTAATAAATAATGTTACATAGTTTTAAAATATATAGTAAATAGCATATGATGAGGAACCCTAAATTACCCTTGCCTCTTTCTCCTCTATATTTTTTAACACCCTCTAAATGCTTGTGGTCGAAAAATACAGTATTAATCTGATAATACTGTACTTATGTGTAAATACTAAAAATTATTGCCGATTTTATCGAACTATCGGTGGCTAGGAAATACAACATTAACCTAGTAATACTCTATTAACGTGTGAATACAAAAATTCACCGGCACTTTCTCCGGACTTCACCAATATTGGTGATAAAAAAATACCATATTTATTAGATTTATTGTTCTTTTTTGTTCCTAAGCCATATGAACCGGTGAGAAAAAAACAATAAATGAGTTTTTGGAGCAACAATTTTAAAAATGTTTACATTAATAAAGCTTTATCGTAAACGAAACAAAGCCAATGGAAGGAAAGAATGATTGTCTGATTACTATCAGAGTTATAATCAAATCAAAACTCCAAACTTCCAGCAAGGGAAATAAAATCCAAATTTCAATAGTTCCCCAACAAAAGCAAAACGTAAGAAATTGTGTAGATTAGGAAGGAAGTGACCATGGTGAGTTCAAGAAGAGTGTTTTTGTCGTCCAAGAGCTTCGGCGATGGCATCACGGGCTAAAACTTAGACGGTGACGACAAGCACGGATTTAGAGTCAATCTACGAATCTAGACATCGTCGATCTTTCATCGCAGCACCATGGCCATTGTTACGAAAATAATGCGATGAAAACAAAGAATAAAAACATACAGAGATTTACGTGGAAACCCAAGACGGGAAAAAATCACGGGTAGAGGAGAAGAAAATCACTAAACTCGTGAAGATTATAAGATGGAGGCGATTAGGGAGGTTAAAATTCGATAATAATGAAACCCTAACGCAACACATCATATATATATAGGTATAAACAAAATATCGCATTTGTTTTTCCTCGCAATTGTCGCACCCCGAGCTTTTCGGATCGGACCAAACTGAATTTGGGTTACCATACTCTAACAGCCATGATTTACCGTTAATCCAAGAATGTTGTCGAAGAAACTCAGTGTTGATCTTTCACGATTGAGAACTTCAGATGTGCAATTCGCATGATCTCCAAGTTCTTTCCAACACTACAGCTCCATCACGAGAGTAGATTGGTTTGTTGCTTTGTTCGTCGCTACAATGACTACCAACAACTCATGATCTCAAGAACTTGGTTTCGTCAGGATCTCGACATGGAGCAGCTGTTGTTGATCCTTGCAACTGTTGTTGATATCGAAAATCTCGACGTTGTTAACATCTCAGGCGTGTGTGGCGAAGACGAAGAGCTTGGGAGAGCGAGAAATGGAAGGGGGAGAGAGATTGAGAGAGTTTCGAAAGGGAGAGAGAAACTGAGAGAAAGGAAGAGAAAAAACAATAAAAAAATCAAAGTTGTTTTTGTAATAAGGGTATTTTGGATATTTTAGAGGTTCAAAATCAGTATTTATTTAAAATATGCTATTTGCTAAGGATTTTTAAATGTTTAACATTATTTTACTAAATTGTTTTGAAAATATGCTATTCGCTATAATTTTTTTGTCTTTTTGGGATTTCGATGTCGAGTAGGAGCATTAGCAGCTCATCTACGTGATTTAGTCATTCTTTTTGTATCTGTGAATGCATCTGGTATTTGACTTGTTATATCCTGTAAGCATACAACTTTTATGCTTCTAGCTCACATTGTTTTGTGTAAAGATCAAGAGGCAATAGAGCTAGTTCACACCATAAAATCTCCTTTTCTAACTGTTTCTTCTCTCCCTTAACGTCAGAAGAACAACCTCATTAAAATGATAGTCAACAAAATGTGTTGTAAAAACATAACCAATTTAAGGCTTAAGATATCTGATCATGGAAGGAGATTCATACCCAAAATATATATTCAGTCTTCATTGGGGGCTCTTTTTTGTGCGTTGTGGTGGAACAATTGGATTTATATATGTGTGATCCAATCATATCTATATATGTGTAATGTAATTCCGAGGAAAGCTTTGATAATTTCTGTAATATATATTTCTTTCCTAACATCTCAGTGTCAATATACATTTACTTTTTATTTTCATTAGTCGTAGACTAATTATCATATCTATGAAAATGTCATTAAAACTCAAAAAATTCGATAAAATTGTGTTTCATTTGCTAAAATGAATGTGACTTTACAAGTTCCTTCAATCAAGTCTGCAGGACTTGATATTGTATTTACAATTACCTTTGTTAGATTTAGATCTGAGTAGTATTTACTACTCTTAAGGATAGTGTACGTTATACCACTATCCAGTGTACAAATATCCTCAATATTATATTTGATATTTGCTCCTTGATTAATACAATCCATGTCACACTTCAAGCAAAGATAAATAGTTTAGGGATAATAAAAACTTCAAAGATAAGCATTATGCAATACAACAAAGATGAACAACAAAACATATATTATGTCATAAAAAAATTGTTTGCTACATAGTAGTTATATCTAGCTATTACCAATATCTCTTTCGATAAAATCATTGGTAAAGTTGGAAGCATGAAGATGAGTTGAATCGTCTATTGGATCAAGATGTTCGGGAATTTACTTCCTTGTCTTTCCCTTTTAGGGATCTCTTATAAAGGTTACAAAGATACTTTGGCATTTGACTGACTCCAGTCTAGCGCCTTTTAGTACCGCATCTATGGCAAGAATCTTGAGAAGAATTTTCACGAGCAATTTCCCTTTGTCATGCCTTATTAAATGATGCTTCTTTTGGATTGTGTGGTTTTATGAAGAATTGTAAAACCATATTGATCGCATTGTCGATTACGGCTATGAATTTGTCATTCGTTGCAGCATTTGCTTCCAGAAGTACTGCTCAACTTGTAAGGCAGGACTATGATTTGTAATCAAAATTTCATTATTCTTTTCTGCTGCTAGAAGAGATGAAATGAGTTCAAAATATTTATTGAAACTGTGCAACCGTTATTGTTGCTGTAAGGTAAAGTAGGATACGTGAAATGTAGAACAAATCTTTCCTAGTATTTCCTCATCTCTAATTTTCTCTCCACAAAGTTTCAATTGTGAAATTATTTTGAATATGGCAGAGTTGTAATCACTAATTTTCTTAGAGTCTTAGAACCGCAGAGTGTTCTATTTATCACATGTGGTAGGAAGTATAACTTTCTTTTGGAGATCAAATCTTTCCTTAAGATCCTTCCGTAAAACACTTGGATCTTTTATGGTAAGGTATTCATGTTTTAAAACTTATCAAGATGTCTGCGAAGAAAAAGCATCTTTGCCTTATCTTGCGATGATGTTGTATTGTCTTCTTTGATTATCTTAGAGATCCATTGATTCAAGATGTATTTCTAAATTAAGAGTCCAAGACATATAATTCGTTCCCGTGATATCCAGTGCAATGAACCCATATTTTGCAAAGCTTGACATGGTGATAACTATAATAAAATGCAATAATAATTAGAGTCATAACTTTATTTATTTAAAACGTAACTAGTATAATCATTGCATGTTATTAACATGAATAACAATTAGCAACGGAAGAAAAATAAAAAAAATGATAAGCATAAAGAACAAATTAAAATCTATGATGAATATTCTCTAACAATAATAAGAATCACGAGGGCAACGAGGAGAACAATATTGACCATTAAGAACGGATTAATCCTTTTGTGAAAATTTTAATTAAAGAATGATTTCTATGGTGAAGATAAGAAAGTTGATGAGGATGAAGGGGTGTTGAGAGTTGAGATGTGAGAGTTCAGAATTTACCAATTTATAGAGGAAAAACTAGCCGTTTATTTATGTCATTTAGCTTTTTATTACTATTGAAATAGTGCAACGACAATTATACTCTTTATTGATATTTTAAGAAAAATACAAAATTGTATATGCTTAATAGCAACATATAAACAGATGAATAAAAAATTGCAATATATATGCTAGAGAAATAATATGAACACACTGAATTACTCGGTAAATTTTTCGAAGGTTGCGTATGTATGTAGGAATAATAATAAGCAATCAGTAGGAGGCTTAGCCATCCATATTAAACATTGATGAAGTACTTACTGTTAGTTACTATTCATTAAGAATGATTAATTAATAAATAGGTGGTTTAACCGTCCATATTGAATAGAGAGAAAAGTGAGTGAAATAATATACCTTTGTCTTTGCTTGCTGTAGGTGGAGAGTTGCGTTAAAACTAGAGTGTTATTGATGATAACATGTTATAAAAACTAAAAATTACAAGACTAAAATTATAAAACTAAGAGAATTTCTAGAGTGAGAATATGGAGAAAAGCTCCTCTTTTATTATGAATAAGAAGTGTGTCTAAAATAAGAAAGGGAGGGAGTATTTATAGAAAAAAATTACAACACTATTCCTTATCACTAATCATAAAAATTATTCATTCGCGGTACTAATTTGGGTATTATTCATGACACTGTTTATCGGTTACATCATCACTCACATTAGTATTGAAACTATTCACATAGGATTTTGTATGCTATTCACTATTTGTACTGTATTTTATTTGGTGGACATCTATATATTTGACTTTTTTTACAACAAAATATATTTTTTTAAACTTTGTAAAGTAAATAGCACGTTTTAAGATATTTGAGGTAAAAAACATATTTATACGGTAAATAACAGTTTTTGCCACCGTAAACATATGGGTAAATAAATTATTTACCCCGTAAATATGTTATTTACTTTAAATATTTACATAAAATGATAATATCCTTTATTTGTACAACAAAGCCAAATATATGGTTGTCTGCCGATAAAACACTATGCAAATAGTAAATAGTTACCTGGATCTTATGTGAATTGTTTTGATGTTGATGTAAACAATGATATAAGCGGTGAATAGTATCACGAATAATACTTATGAATATTGCCACAAATGAATAGTATCTGTGACAGTAATCATAAATAATGCTGTAATTTTTCCTATAGATGCCCCCTCCTTTACTCATTCTAAACATACGTCTCATTCATAATAAAAGAAGAGCTTTTCTGTTTACTTTGTCTCTCTAGAAATTCTTAGTTTTATAATTTTAATCTTGCATTCTTTAGTTTTCTTAACAACGCTTTAATTCTAGTACAACTCTCCACTTCTAGTTAACAAAAGCAAAGGTATATAATTTTATTAACTTTTATCTCTGTTCAATATGAATGATCAAGCCGTCTATTTATCAATTACTCACTATTTATAAATATTAACTAATGGTAAGTATTTTATCGTAGTTAAATATGAATAGCCAAGCCTTCTACTTATGAATTGTTCGTTATTATTTCTGTATGCATATACCCTTGGAAACGTTTATCAAGTATTTTGGTGTGTCTTTATTATTACTCTAGTATATATATTTATGTTGCTATTTTGTATTTATTTGTTTATAGTTATTGTTAAGCATATATGATTTTGTATTTTTCTTAAAATATCAATCGAGGGTATTAACTGTCTTTATACTATTCTAATGGTGATAAACAACTAAATAACATTAATAAACAACTAGTTTTTGCTTCATAAATTGGTAAATTATAAACCCCACATCTCACCTCTCAACTCCCCGTAATCTTCCTCAAATTTCTTATCTTCTCCTAGTAATTATTCTTCAGTTAAAATTTTCACAAAACAATTAACCATTCTTAATGGTCATTATTGTTTTCTTTATCACGATTTTTATTCTTTTTATTGTTGGAGAATATTTACTTGTCACATTTTTTTTCCCTCTTTTGTTAATTTCTATTTACGTTAATAGCATGCAACAATTATGCTATTTATGTTTTAAATGAATAAAATTATAACTCTTATTATTATTGTATTTTATTATAGTCACCATGTCAAACTTTATAAGTTTGAGTTCATTGTACTGGATATCACATGAAAGAATTATATGCCTTGAACTCTTGATTTAGAAATGCATCTTAATCAATGGGTTTCTTCGAGACATCGAAGGAGGCAATATCTTATCATCACAGAATAAGGCAAAGGTGATTTTTCTTTGTAGGCATCTTGATGAAGTTTAAAATACAAATACCTAACTATACAAGATTAAGTGTCCTATGGAAGGATATTAAGGAAAGATTTGACCACCTAAAAATAGTTATCTTTCTTGCCACACATGACGAATGAAACACTCTACAATTCCAAGATTTTAAGAAAATCGGTGTTTATAACTCTGCCATGTTTAGAACAGTTTTACAAATGAAATTTTGTGGAGAAAAAATTCCAGATAAGAAAATGAGGGGAAATACTTGTTCTACATTTCGTGCATCCCATATTTACCTTACAGCAACAATATCTGTTGCATGGTTTTAAGAAATATTCTGAACCCATTTCATCTCTTCTGGTGATAGAAAAAATAATGACCTTTTATTTGTAAATCATCAGTTTCGCCCTACAAGTTCAACATCATTTCTAGAAACAAATGCTGTAATTATTAAAAATCCTACATGAGAACACATTCATGGTTGTGGTTGAGGATGCAGTTAAAGTAATTTTTATAACCTTCAAAAAAAACCACACAATCCAAAATAATCATCATGTAAGAAGACATGATAAAGAGAAATCAATCGTTAAAATTCTTATTGAAATCTTGAAGATTCTTACCATAAATGTGGTACCAAAGGGCACTGGGCTCAAGTCTGTTGAACGCCAAGGCATCTTTGTAAGCGCTTTATAAGGCATTCCTAAAAGGAAAAGAAAAAAGTGAATTCCACCAAACATCTTAATCTAATAGATGATTCAACTCATCTTTATAAGTCCGACTTTACTGATGATTTTGTTGAAGATATTGACAATAACTAGATATAACTACTATGTATTAAACAATGTTCTTTTAATGATAAAATTTATGTTTTGTTCTTTATCTTTGCCGTATTATGTAATGCTTCATTTAAAACGTTTTGTTTTAAGTTTTATTCTCATTCATTAACTTATCTTTACTTGAAGTATGACATGAATTGGATTAATCAATAAGCACGTGTGAAAGATAATGCTGAGGATATTTATATACCATATTGTGGTGCAATGCACATTATCCTTAAAAGTAAAGTATACTTCTCAAATCTAAATTCATTAAAGACAATTGTGGATACAATATCAGGTCTTATAGACTTGATTAAAGGAACTGGTAAAGCCACCTTCATCTTGCCAAATGGAGCAAAGTTTTATATAAATGATGCTTTGTTGTTATATCTTTTTGGATATGATATTCAGTCCAGGACTAAAGAAAATAAAAAGTAATATATATTTATCGTAAGGTGTTAGGAAAGAAGTACATATTAGAAAAACTACAAAAGTTTCATGGAGGTTTTGTCACGTACATGTAAATATGATTGAATCACATATGGTAAAAAAACATTTTCAGATATTAACCTTCTAGCATGATCGTTTGGGTTATCCTGGTTCAATAATAATGGAAAAATTATTGAAAATTCACATGAATATTCATTGAAGGCCTTGAAGTTCCTTTAAACAAGTAAAACTCTATGTGAAACTTGTTCTCTTGAAAAGTTGAGTTTGAGACCATCAGTAGCTAAAATTGATAGTAAATCACATGTTTCTTAAATGTATTCAAGGTGGTATATGTAGCTCCCTACACCTACTGTGTAGACGATTAAGATACTTTATGGTATTGATAGATGCCTCTAGTAGGTAATTGTATGTTTGTTTATTATCAACTCACAATGTGGCATTTGCAAGATTTCTTGCCAAAATAATTAGGTTGCAACCACAATTTTCTTATATATTATACTATAAAGAAAGTTAGACTTTGATAATGCTCGTAAATTTGCGTTTCAAGCTCTCAATGATGATTGTATGTGAGTTGGAATTATTATTGACTACCCTGTTGCTCATGTTCATGTATAAAATGGTTTGGCTTAATCATTCATTAAGCATCTCCAATTTATTATTAGATCATTAATAATAAAAACAAAGTTTCCTATTTTTATATGGGGTCATGCAATCTACGTATTGCTGCATTGATTCAAATAAAGACCAAATGCTTATCATTAGTACTCTCTATTACAACTAGCTTTTGATCAAAAGCTAAATATTTCCCATATAAGAATTTTTGATTGCGCGGTGTGTGTACCAATTGCTCTACCACAACGCATAAATATAGACCCTTAGAGAAGATTGAGAATATATATTGGGTATGAATCTCCTATTATCAAATTCTTGATAATAGATATATCCCATATTGTTTTATTGTTTCCTTGTTTTTTTTTTTTTTTTTGGAGAGGTGGCAATATGTCATTGTTCACGGGACATCTTCGACTTTTTCTTAAAAAAAGGACTGTTTTTCAAATAGGAACCGAAAACAAAACATGTTGACAGGTGTCTATTTTCAACTGTTAGATTTAAAAAATAATTATAATTTGGATCAAATTTAAAGGTTAAAAGCAGAACTCTCTTGGTGGTCCCAATTGGAAGATAAAAGAAGAAGAAGAAGAAGAAGATCCTAGTCTAGAGCAATGTGAAACGAGAACATCTCGAGTTAAGCGACGAGTATTGTAAATCTGACAAAACCTACGTACGTAGCAAATAAAAGACATGAGCGTGAGAAAACGACCATGTCTAAGGAAAGGACAAAACGTAGCTAACAAACGACAGCCTTTAATGAAAGAAAGAAAAGAAACGACATCAGGTAAACGACAACCTCTTATGAATAGCCAACAAACGACAATAAATATGGCAACATTTAGGAAAAACGACAACAGCATATGAAACAAGAACATTACAAACGATCATGTATGATACAAACTACAAGGATAAGTAAACAACATCAGTCTATAAAACTACAACACTACTGATGAACGACAAAGTCTATAAGAAGCAGCAATGACTTTGAAAAGGACAAAACCTACCATAAAGGAGGATAACTTTACTAACGACAACAATTTGAGGACAATAAACTGAAAACGACATTGTCTCCTACAGAAATGAGAATATCGAATACTCACTAGCAAAAAGTAAAAATAGTAAAGAAAAAAGTGCACTTGTATTACAAACTTGCCTCTAATGATAGTGTGATAAATTTGCAGGGTGCACTTTATTTTGGAGTCAAGATACTTCTCGAAAAGTGTAATACTTGGTTTTTTGACGCAGCATCATCTACCGCACCACCCCAAATGCCGTTGGATGATCTTATTTCCATTTGGAACTTTGGTGTCAAGAACGGTGAGAATCTCTTTGATATTCAATTCATAATAGAAATTGATATAAATCAAAAAGAATTGAATTTGTAAAGATTAAAATATTTGATGTTTGTTACAATATCTAGTCTAATTGATGGAATTAAAATGCATTGCAGGCAATGATTGTCTTCCAGAATTATGTGCAAGATATCTTGCGAAAAATTTTGTATGTGTTTCAGTTCTGCACTTTTCAGATTGACTGTTCAATTTGCAGTGACATTAGTGTGTTTCATTTTGAGCATTGCTAAGTACTAGCGGTGATAAGCACTCCCTGATGGAGTCCACTTTCTATTAGTTGTGGTGCTTAACACGGGTGATGCTCCCAAGCTTTTTTCATTTCATAATTCATACCTTGAGGTATGGTTGGGTCATTGAAAATGATTTACTACGTGACTCAGTGTATGTAGTTAGTACGTGTCAGAGTGCTAATGCTATTGAAATACATTCAAGATCTCGAACATTTTTATACCAAGAGACTTATTAATCTAGCACTTTAACATCTTCTTTTGCTAATAGGAAGTGACAGATAATGTTTTCTCTACAGATGTGGGCCATCTCTTGTAAATCGTTTGTAGATATCCCGTACCCTTTGTTGATAACTTGTATAGAGCACCAGCATTTGACAATAGAAAGGTAGCTAATTTTCCCAATCGCCTAATTGAAATTCCTTTAACACATGAGGAATTTTAATATTTTTGTTGTCTATACCAGTGAGATGCATCTCTGTGATGCACTTCTTATCTGGCTTGATGCTAACACAGGAGACTCTGAAGGCTTGAGCAGCACAGAGAACAATTATAGTGGCATTCTAAAACAGGTATATTAATGTTTCAATGTAGATTGTCTTGTGTACGCCATTGTGGTGAGGAGATAACGAAAATCTAAAATAGATCAAGAAAGGAGTTTACCTGGTAGGTCGGTACCAGAGGCACAAATTTGAAATCTAGATTGTTGCACATGGTTGGGTGGGTGATAGGAGGATGTGGTCTTGTCTTCCAAAATAAAATGATTCTTGGGGTAAAGGTTTTCTCTTGGAGATGTACACGTGCTCAGATGGGCAAAATCCGAGTAAATGCAGTTCTCTTACCTTTTGCTTGCATAATGCATGACGAACAGGATATGTGGATTAGTTGTTATCATTGGTTCAGTAATACAATTTGCAAAAATATGGAAAGAGCTTGTTCATTTTAGCTGGCAGAAAGTCAGGAAAATTTTCTCCATATATACATTATTGATGTATTGGCCTTTCATATTCCTGAAAGATAGATAGAAACCCATTTTCAGAATTGAATTTGAAATTGTCCAAAACTAAACTCAAAGTTTGTCACGTTTTTAATCTTCCATCATTGGTGTTGAGCAGATCCATCTGAGCATTTTACCTCTGTGGTTTACTGCAGGTATATGCTTATCTTCTGAATGTTTTGTTCAGCATCACCAAATGCACATTTTCTTCGTTATAACCATTAACGATATGTATTGGCTTATGTCTTTCAGGGAAAAGAAGATCTTGTCATTTTTCTAAGCTTGCTGACGAGAGCATAAATTCAGTTTTCAGATTACTTGGAATTCCACCCACTGGCTCAATAGACTTCTTGGCAGATGGTGACTTAAACGATACCAGAATTCGACTGACAGAAAATTCAAAGGTATTTGTGTTTGTTCTCTAGCATTTTTTATGTCGAGGATCATCTAAGGATTCCTTGTATAATCTTATTTCTGTTTAAGGTTATGGGGAATATGCTAACATTTCAAGGATAATTGAAATACTCCTTAAATTTTGGGAAGTGGTAGTTCCTCTGTCCTCCTGAAATTCTTTGGTGAAAGCCTTTTGAAACAAGTCTCGTGGTCTGGTTCTTTCTGTGCAGACAATGAACCTTTCAAGTTGTACACAGATAACATCAGCAATGCTACTATTCTCTCTGCTTCCTTCTTCATACAATATATATTCCACGCAAAGAAAAAGCATTAAAGAGTTATTGGCTAAGATTGAAAGGGATGACAGGTATCTCTCTCCAGTCCCACAGGGATTGTTGCTGATGTTGTCATTTAAAGCCGTAGAGGAAGTGAATATTTCGAAGTGTCGAAGATTGCATCTTCAAGCTTCAATCGAGTGTTTTGCCTTGTCATTCCCATCGTTAAAAATACTGAAGGCAGCTTATTTATTGGACTTCGATATAAAAACTTTGCGTCTATTGGTGCAGAAATGCCCTATGATCCGTGAAGTTGATCTCACCCTTGATACTAGTTCGCTCATATCAGAACAAGTGTCTAACAATTTCTTAGTTACTGGTGATAATCCTATGCCTGTAAATGTGCCATCTATTTGTAGGTCTCAACCGATGCTGTCAAATATCACAAAACTCGTACTAGAGGGCCGTTCTGAGCTTTGTGGTGAGATACATTTCTATTGACACTTTCTCGCTATCCAATATATAAATATTGCATCAAAGGGATCAAAAAAATTGCACTCATTAGTTTCATTGAACTATGTCAAGGCAAGCAGGTGACTACCTATTTGTTAAAATTGTACTAAAACTAAGTGTAAAAGTGTTTGTAGCTACATTACTGAGCTTTGAATATCCAGTTAAGGAGCAATTTATTACCCCAAATCACCCGAACAGTGGTAATTAGCAGTTATTGTAGCAACTTAGTGAGTTCATTTGGAAGATTCCATTGATTAAACCAGGCACAATATTGCTGTTGAGTTAAAATAAAATAGATTTGGCACAAAATTGGCATTATATTGATGATATCATATGAGTTCTGGAATCTTGCAAAAATGTAACCTATTCTGGTGAACAGCATTAATTTTCCTTTTTAATTGAATGTTATCATTAGCTTCTATTGTGCAGGTTTACTTTGATTGTGTGTGTGGTTGGGGGTGCTGCATAGCATATATGTGCCACTAAATAAATGACTGCTCAATGTTAGTTTTTTGCTAAAATTTTCTTGATTTTCTTTGTTGACCATAAAACTAACTGCTATTCATATCCTTATTCCAGATTCAGATCTCCTTTATATCTCCAAATTCTGTATCTACCTACAGCACCTAAACATTAATGGGTGTACCAAATTAACAGATAATGGCATATCAATTTTTATACGCAGACGACGTGTTAGACTGCAATCGATTCTAGTCTGTCATACTCCTTTTGGATTGAATTCAGTTCTAGCTCTATGCTCTAGCACTCATGGCAAAGATGATGCTTCTGCTCATTTTTTAGAGTCTACAGCATTCGATCTCCAGACACTGCATATTGGTGGCTGCAAGTGTAAGTATCATTTTCTTTGTTATTCGTGGCTTTTGTCAACAAAAACTATCAACTGTTAGAAAAGCATTGAATTGCAAGTCCCCCTAAAATTTAAGAAGAGGAAGAAGTGAGCAGTTTCTATTTTATTATTTGAAGATGGAATTTTCGTTTACACAGGACTCTCATTCGGATCAAATACAGTCAATAAAGATAGTTCCCTTTTCCCCCCTCTTTAAGTTTGGCTATTTTTTGTGTTTAACAAATTCACGGGACCATGTGATCTATCTTTTTCAGGTGTTGATGAAACCTCTCTCCTAAAGCTTCTGTCTCAAACACGAATGCTGAAGAGTCTTTGCGTGGGGGACACTCACCTCACAGACCGCGCACTGTATAGTCTTGCTGTTTCTTCATTGGAGATGCTTGATGTTTCTAATACTATGGTTAGACATCGTTTATAATATATACTATAATCTGATACTTTAGTTTCCGGGGAGGAGTTGAAAGTACAAGTACCACCTGCTTTTTGCATATTATCATGTGGGCAGCTACTTGGCCAAGGGTCATAACTTTTTTAGATATCATCTAGTTCAATCTGATGATAATATATATATATATATATATATATATATATAGAGAAGCGAGAGGTTAAATTCTCAAGTAGCCTCTGAACATTTCATCTGAAACAAAGCATGGAAAAATAAAAAAAATGTTTTATGATGCATTTGACTAATAATACATGGCAAAATGGTCAGTGCCTTTTCCAGTTCGTCTCATTTGAACCACGTTAGTTGTATGCCATTAATTGGAAATGGAGCTTTTCTAAGTGAATGACTCTGTCTCGTAAATTTGCAGGTCACTGGAGCTGCTGTAGCACACGTAGTCTATGGAAACCCCGGTTTGAAGTGCTTGAGAGTGAAGGGTTGTAGAAATTTGTGTCAAAGGGAATGTAATAGTGCTGTGGGAGAAATTTCTTCCTTAAGTTACTGTGGAGGAGTGGAGATGGCTTTAGGAAAAACATGCAGATTGGAAGAAATTTCAGTTGGATGGGGATTTTCTCACTTCTCTATTGAAGCTCTGAAGCCTGCAATAACTTCTCTGAGGGAAATAACTGTGACCTTGGGCGGATCTTTGGGTGAAGGTGCACTTAGACAACTACCCACTACTTGTCCTTTTCTGGAGTCCGTAGTTCTCCATTTTCAGGTATTATAAACATAGTTTAAGATGCTTTGGGAGCAACATCATTTTCGTCTCCTGTAGCTTGTATATCTTCCAGGTTTTCTGTCAGCAAAATGAAGACCACTAGACCAGCATTTGCTTCCCTGCATTATTGTTGTCTAATTGCTTAGGCTGGTTATTTACAAACCATTTTTCTTGTTCTTCTCCCGAATCAGTTTTCAAATAGGTGTTGTATGATGAAGAGCGAATTGTTGGGTTGCCACCTTGTTTAGCCGGTGGACATGAATTCTTTAGTACCCATGTTCAAGCACTGTTTTTCTGTGCTATTACTTTCTCATACTGGATTAATTATTTAGTACTCTCACACTTAAAAATTATAAATTTCTTTAGAAATCAAATTTCATAGATTGACATAATTCTTCACAGGTAATATCAGATGAAATCATTATAAGCATCATGGAAACCTTGAGGAACTTGAGAGTCCTGGCTTTATGCTACTGTTTTGGTGATATATCAATTTTAGGTTTCAAGTTCTCTATGCCGAATCTGAGAAAATTGCAGCTTGAACGGGTAACCCCATGGATGACTAATAAAGATTTAGTTATTCTGACTCAAAGCTTTCCGAATCTAATAGAGCTTTCATTGCTAGGTTGTCCGCATCTGAATTCAGGTTAGTGTTGGTTTTTAATCAACAGGATACTACCATCATCTTTCCCTTGGTCATAAACATTACATGTAACCTTCAATTTTATCTCTATAATTATCAATATCATGTATATGGTTGAGAAAACAAAGCTTGGGATGTACATTTTTATAAGGGATATCATATTCTTTTGCTTCATCAATTTGAGGTTGCTATCTCTCAAGCAACTTCAAAACAGACTCTTCTGAGAAATTCACTGTTTACTAAGTTTATCTCCCGCTTTATCTTCTTTGCAGATTCTCAACAAATCATCTCACAAGGATGGCCAGGCTTAGTTTCTATCCATCTAGAGGTTTTTCATCTACATATCTCTTATGCTTGGAGACCTTTATTTTTCGTATTATTATTATTATTATTATTATTTTCTGTATGTTTACAGAGAATAAAGTGAAAGCCCTACTGGAAATATAATTTCAACGTTCAATATGTTAAAAATTGATTTCTCCTATTAACATCCTGACTTGGAAAGCGCCAATAAACATAAGAAAATCCAATTTGCACTCACCAATGGTATACACATGTTAGAGATGGTGCATATATTGTCATTCATAGAATAATCATCATTTCCTGCTGCCATGATTTCATGTTTATTCGTTAAATGGCCTCTTACTTTTTACAGTTGTTTTCCTTCTGTTTATGATGGTTCCGTCACGGACCTACTTTATTTGTTGTATGCATAAGAGGAGTATTGGAATCAGGAAATCAATCATTGTTCTTTGATCAAATTAGGACATAATTTTCATAAAAGCTTTGATGAAATGTTTTTTCCTAAAGTTCTCGTCAAAATTTTCCATTATGATTGATGATCTTGTCAGGAATGCGGAGAGGTTACAGCAAATGGGGTTTCTTCCCTTCTCAAGTGTGTGGCTCTTGAAGATCTCTTGTTGCGACATAATGTGAGACTTCTTTTCCACTCTTTAGAGCTTGTAGACAACAATAAAAAGATTAATTGGCCTTATTTAATGTTTTGTTGACCAAATATCCTGATTCTCCAATACTTCAACAACTCTTATAGATGATGTGCTTATCTAGGTCGTTTGGGAGCCATTTCCAACCAAGTTTTTAATAGTATTTGCTCTAAAATGCTACAGTACTTTCAATTCAAATTCTTAGTTTTAACTCTTAGTTCTGACCCATTTCTCAAACGGCCTTATATAAGACTATAAAAGTCTCTACTTTTGCATATAGTTGTCCCCCTTTTCCAAAAGAGTTATCATAGATGAAGAGATATATATCGTGTAGCCATGACTAGTTAGCTGGAATTAGAATGCTGGATTTTGAACCTTGAAATTTTTTCTAAATGTTCCTTATGACTTCATCTTGTTGGGCTGGATTTTTCCTGCTTGATACAGGGTCTTGGAATTCGAAGAAGTTTCATTTCTGATGCTGCTTCAAAGGTAACATAATATTATCGTTTCACCTTTTGTTTTCAATGGCGTGAATCGAGTTTATGAAGTAACCTTAGTTATTATTGCCCCTTCATGTTGACTACAGATGCCATTACTTAGAAAAGTATCGCTGGATCTATGTGATGCTAGTGAAGGTTGCTTTGATCTTCCATCTGTAAGTTGTTAACCCCAAAGAGAATAAAAGAAAAGAATAGAGAAAAGAAAAATGCTTGAGGATACTATCAGTCCTAAGCACCACAACTAATAGAAATTGGGCCCACCTATTGGTCCCATGCTACATGACCTCATTCTCAATTAGTATGTGGTATTTAGCAGCACCGATTTTCCTATAGCATTGTCCGAGAAAAAAATAAAAACGTCTTGAAGTTTATAGAGCAATGCTAGGTGTACCAATTCTCTATCAAAAAGTTCATAGAAAAAGTTTCTACACCTAGCATTGAAGTAGAGGGTATTCTTTTGTTTTGACTTGTTATCTAGTGTTGGTTTTTTGACTTCCCTAGCTTCTGTTTCGAATTGAATATATTTTCTAATTCTATTCTATATGCTACCTTAGGATGATGAAAAGTGTTTCTTGCGTGCTGTGAGGCTGGCAAGATGTAAGTCAAGGGAGTGTGGTTTAACACTCCCATTTTTGGAGCCTCGCAGAAAGCCAGTTCACAAGGAGACCCTGGTAATAGAATGGGCCAGAGTAAATGTCATTAAAAAGGTGGTGAAGGAAAGATTGTAGTTTGCTTGTTTGTTTGTTTTTGTTGTACATTGTGCAGTTTAGCATATAATCAATTCAACATTTGATTATTGCATTAACTTGTTCCTTTAATCATTATAACATTGTCATAAACCAAATTGTTTTACCATAAAAATTTTACTTTTACAAAAATCAAAGCTTAATACTTATGACAATGTATGTATATAACATTTAAAATAACATTCATGTATTAGAGTACATAAAATAGTAGCGAATTAAATATATTTATTTATTCTTACACTTTTTAGAGACAAATATAACATTGACATTAGTATTTACATAAAAGATGGTCTTATATATTGATTTATGATAAAAGGACAAATTGATATTAACAATATCGGCTTTGCTTTAAAAAATATGTTGAAATCTGGAAGGTTCTATTTTGAAACCTACTAGATTCCAATCTGGCCCTGCGTCGACAATTGGAGACAGTTGGTGCTTCTTTGTTTCAAAAAAAATATGTTGGAATATGATAAGACCATGTTTCAACTTTGAAAGTTACCAGATTCCAATTCGGCGCCCTACATTAACGACTGAAGGCTGTTTGTGTTTCTTTGTTTTAAAGAAAATTTGTTGGAATCTGATAGGTTTTAACTTTAGAACCTACTAGCTACCAATCCGACAATTCATGCTGGCGACCTAAGACAGGTTTCAATGGGTTTCATGACGAAACTTGATAGGTTCAATGATGAAATCTAGCAAGTTTCATTTCATCATCCCGTATAAGTAATAAGTGAGGAAGGGTAACTTGGTCTTTTAATAAATCTTCAATTTTTAATAAAAGGACAGCTTTAATAAGTAGTTTGTTAAAATGCATTTTTAAGAAGGTGGTGCATGTAGGTGAGCATTTTTATAAGTTGCCAAAGACATGTTTTACAATTTTCGTATTATGCTTCCCTTCCCTGCGGAGAATTTTTTCCCCTTTCGTTAGAGTCACACTACTTGCGCACGTAAAAGGAACAAATTATACGTACATGTACATGCTTATGCTTGTGCGTGTGCGTGTGCGTGTGCGTGTGCGCGTGCAGAGCAAAATTCACAACTAATAGGCCTGCTGCAAAACAATATCAAGAGTAAGCCCTAAAAATTGGGTCATGCATGTTAGGCACATTGCATCGATGCCCACAGAACAAAATCTGCTCTAATCCCTGCCAATGAAGCTCCTCAAAAGAATAATAATTATAACTTTTTTTTAGAGTAAGAAACCTTCAAAGTCTAATAGTACTTTTGACATTTTAGTTGGAACTAAAGGTTTAAGTTGAAGTTCTTTAAAAGAAAGAGTTTCAAAGTTTAAAAAGGTAACATGTGAGAGCTTTATACTGTAGTAATTTTTTTGTATTTTACTGCAACTGTAATTACTTAGAACCAATTATTAGTTTCAACTAAAGATTAGTTCCAACTAAAGTGCCAAACAGAAGTTAAACAATGAAGGCAGAAAACCTTACAGCGGTTGCTTTCATCAACATGGAAGAAAAACAAGAGCGGGAGAAGTTTATACCCTTTAAAGGCTTGTCACCCTCGGGTCCTTAGGCGAAAGCATTATTAATCCTTAAGGATGGCAAATGTAAAAAAAATGTGAGAAAAATATCCAAAGAAAGATCATTAGATAGTGTTAAAAGCAGAAGCACAAGCCACAAATAAAGGAGAAAAGTCTATATTATTGTTTCACATAATGAAAGAGAAAAGGATAAGATTCCATTCACTCAAATTGTGTATCCCGTGTTGCCTTTTGGAAAAGCCCACAAAACTTGTCGTTGCCATCATTATAGGAAAATAAACAAATATAATACAATCAGCCAGTCAGCTTTGGCTAGATAAAACTAAGGCTAAATCTATGATTGCCAAGGACATTTGTGAATGATATGTAACCTTGATGCCTAAGTTCTAGCTCTAATAAAATAAAAAATAAAAAACAAACGATTAAGTTCTATATTCCATTTGGAAATGCATAGTAAAGAAGAATTCCGGTATCATTTTTTTTTTTTGGAAACAATTTCAATCAACTTTTCTTTGACATCCTCATCACATGAAGCAACTGATGTCAAAAATACAAACATTTCAATTTTACCCAAAAGAATAATTAAAAAAAAAATCTAGTCGTCAGACATGTTCAAAGACGAGTGTCTGGTATATATCACTAGTTAAATTCCCTAGGACAACTGAAGAAATTTCACAAAAGTAACGAGGACTCCAATCTCAGTTGCAGCCAATCTTAGTATACTAGTTTTGGCATCGAGACTTCACAATAATCCAAACTATAAAAAAAAATTCAATATAGAATATGGTCACAGACTGTCTATTCATTTTATTGAGGTAAAAATTGAGAGAAAATATGCAAAATGTCTAAGAAAATTCAAACGGTTTGCCTCTCATGCTAAGTTCTTGAAATAAAGAATGAGAGAAGATATGCATGAATGCGTGCATGTCATGAGTTTCTAACTACCAATTCCTTTTTTTTTTTTTCCACATGTACAATAATGCTTTCTTCTACATAAAACTGAAATTGCAAAAATAAAAAACTAATTCAAGAGAATATATCGATTATTAGTAAAAAGGACGAACATGTCTTACTTGTTGTATTTATTGGACGACAATGCAGTTGTTGTTCGTCTCTCCAAAGCCCCTCAAATCAAGAAAGTATAGTCATGAGTATTGTTACCAACAAATTCCACCGACAAAATTTCTCAATGATTACTAGAGGAGGACATTTAAAAAAAAAAAATTCACACATCCTATCAAAGAACCAGACAACGATAAAGTTTCTTTTCAAATATTCGAAGGTAAACAAAATTTGGTTGTCTATGAAACGACATCAGACTACCAATCTAACTTGTATGGGTTGCAAAATTTAACAGAAAAAGAAATCATAAGAACATCAACAGTGTAAAATAACAAAAATATAAAATGAAAGAATAAATTATCACCACATTTTATTTGCCAAATTTTATCTACCAACTGGTGCAACATATCCCATAAGAACAGTGAAAAGTGGAACTGCCCACTCAACAAACTGTAACAAAAGGAACTTAGAATTTCAGTTGGTAAATAAAATTTAGTAAAGTAAATTAGTGAATATATTAATGGTTACAATAACAGAAATCAGGAAAAATTCTTTATCAACACCAATGAAATTGTCCATGTTAACAATACATATTTAAAACAAAATATTTCCTGATCATTACCTCTTCATCATCATTTAGACAATGCACTTCATGCTTAGCTCCTTAGCTCCTCATTTTAGAAAGCATAAACATAAACAGAAAAAGAGTATAGTTACTAACACCTAAAATAACAAGAAGTTTCAACAATAAAAAGAAATTAATACATGCAAATGAAATCAACCCGTACTCTAAATAAAATGGTCGAGTATCTAACATAGAGAAATATGGGATAATCACTTCCATGGTTGTGAGATTTCAATTGATAAATAATTAGTACAATATGTAATGGCCAAATATGAATGGTGCTAGAACATAATATATGTATATATATTGACTAATGTACTTGTATATCTTGCAAGAGCATGCATGTGCAATGAGAAGGACCAATAACATGAATGTGCAAGGTATATTTGCCAAATTTTTATCTATAAATTGGATAGAAATCTTCAAACAGTACAGTGAAAGGGCTAATGTCGCCACTCAAAATACTGTAACAAGAAGAATCATGTCATTGCAATCAAAGACGCAAAATTTGGCACACATGAATATAGTAAGAGATATATCAGGAGAGTTTAACGAGGAGACAAGAAATAACAATCTCAGCAAAAAACGAAAAAAATACAAAAACAAAGTATCATCTACAAATGGAAAGAAAGAAACTCCTCTTACCCTATTAGGGCTTCTTGATTGACAAAAATGATTTTGTCCATAATAACAAGTGTTTAAATCAAATAAGAAGAAATCTAGTGATGATCTTTTATTATTACCTGTTCCCACCATTTTGACATTGCACTTGATGTTTGCCTCTTTGTGGCCCTCGTTTCCAAAGCATAAACTTATAAAAAAAAGAAAAAAAATGAATAGTAGTTACGATCTAATTAACATGAAATTTCAACACTGGAGAGGAAGTGATATGATCAAAAATCTAGTTCTTCAAATCTTGAAAATTTCCAGATTTGTAAATGGTTGTAATTTCTATTATAATCGTTCACAATTCTTCAAAATTAATAAGGTACATCATATAGATTACCTTAGGCATCTCACATATTTGGGCGATGAGTTCATTAGGTTCGACTCTATCATTGAGTTCTACTTCTAATGTTCGACTCTATGGTTGACGGGAACGACATCTTCAACCAGATGGCCTGCATGATTCAAAAGATGAATTTTGAGACTCTTTATGAAATTAAAAACATTTTCAGTAATGCAAAAATGATACGCGATCTATCAAGTAGAAAGAAAGAAACAAATGAAATTAAATAATGGTTCAAGTTTACATACTAGTATTAATATGAATGTTTAACCATCTAGATTTAAAGATGATCATAGGACCTGAATAAGTGTCGTTTCTTTCTACATAAGAGCTTCAAAACGATTATAGTAAGTACATGAAATAACAACATGGATAAAATTGTACACAACTGAGCTATTAAAGAAGAAAAAACTTATCGCAGAAAAACATTTGTCTTGCAGGATTTTGCCTTTCACCTCAGTGATTTAACATCACGTGGTACTTCACGTAGAAGAAGCTGAAAATAAATAGGTTGTAAACATGGTAAACAAGTTTCGCAAACATAGATAACTACTCACAAGGCGCTCATAGTTGGAAAATGTGAGGTGGGGAAGGGGATCCAAACCTATGAGCAAGGATACTTGAGAAGAAAACGATTTCAAATTTGTTTCGAAGCTTGCACATGAACGTGGGATGGTGCTGCTCCCAAGACGTTCTTATGGCTGCATGCACGTGTGAAAATGCCACTTCAAGTAAATTTCATTTTTTCTCACATTAACATCCCTACAAAACTAGATTTATAATGTGGAAAGTCGAAATAGTTACCGATAAGCTAATGTAAGCATGGTAGTGCATCACCATCCCTTCTTCCTCTGAGGCCATCCTCTGAAGCCCAACCTCCTAGCAATAAAGTCATAAAAAAACTTAGTTATAGACCACTAACATATATCTGAAAAGAGGCGAAGAAAAAAGGAGATAAGAAATTGTCAATTCAAGCAACTCGATGGAGAAGAACTCCTCGATAAATTTTCCTTCAATCCTTCAAAAGCAAGCCCGTATGCGCTACAGACAAATTAGCATGCACAGTTGTAAAAAAAAAAAAGGCTCAATGCTTACCCAAAAAAAATCTCTGTCTTCACCTTAAAAAATACTAAAGATGTCACAAATGCATTTAAAACTTTCCCTTTCTCATGAGATGATGATAAAACTAATTATAGTGAATTTTGTAGTTGAATAATATTAAAATTTTAATCCTATTTCAAATCCATACAAATCAGTCATAGTTACATCTGATACTCTTACGCAGAATCCCTGAGCTAAGCAAGGGATTACCATATATGTTGAAAATAAATATATGGTTTAGACGATTAGTAAACATACAGATTACAAACTTACTTTTTCTAGCAGAAGAAAACGAGTTTGAACTTATTTGAATTAATTGGACACTTCAATCTTTCTGTAGGAGTTTGGACAAAGGAAAAAGGGGAAGAATGCAGGTTGATGTAGGCTGCAATAAATTTTTTAGCCTTTCTAGATCTAGTACATCCTCCTCTATCAGAGCATAACAATGAGGAATTTATTACGTAAATAGTTGAAAAAAAGAAAAAGAAGAAAATAAAAGAATAGTTAAATAATGAAGTTAAACAAAAAAAAAGAGAGGGAGAGAGAGAAGCAAATGGAATTAGATAAATGTTATAGATTACATACCCCTATGAATGTGTAAACGTCTAGATCAAACCACTCTGGAAAGGGAATTGTCGCTCTTTTCTCGCTGAGAGCTTCAAAAAGGACAAAACTGTTAAGCAGTCCACTAAAATCACAAAATAAAGAAACAAAAATTTACTGAAGAAAGATGTTTGTCTTGCAGCTTTTTTTTTATTAATGATAATCGTCTTGCAGGAGTTTACCTGTATAAAGTTTAGCCTACGAAGCCAATAACGTCTCTAAACTCTGGATCTTGCAAATGATAAATAAACGCTAACTTGCGGAAGTATTCGATTGACAATCAGCTGAAAATCACACTACTAGAAAATAACAAGAAACATGACAACATATTAATTGAAACAAGAAGGATGCAAAACAATTTATTTACAGCAAAACAAAAGGTAAGAGAGTAAGTAAGTTTGACAAACACAAAAACTACTTACAACATGTGGCTTCTCACAACAATTAGCAATCCACACTTCAGCAATTTTACAGTCTGAGCACTTCTCGTAGAGAAAGAAGAAAATGAATAGGTCATTAACAGAGTAAACAAGTTTAAAAAACAGAGAATTATAGCTGAAGCTCTCAAACCACTAGGAAAATGTGCAGTGCTGGCTGGGGAAAGAGATGCATACCTCAGTTCAAGGATACTGATGAGTGAACATGTCAAATTTTTTTTATTTTTTTATTTTTTCAGATTGCTCGTATATATTGGATGGAGGTGATCCCAAGAAGTTCTTACCGGGGGCTTAGCTGCATGCACACATGAAAATGAAACTTCAAGTGAATTTTTATTTTTATTTTTATTTTTATTTATTTATTTGTTTATTTTTTTACAGAACATCTTTAAAAAACTAGTTCTATAATGTATAAAAATAATAGTTACCCATAAGGTATGTGTTAGAATATGCAAATCTTATAATTCTCTGTAAATTAGCTGATTTCAGTTTAGGCTAATTGATGTCTGATTGTTAGGTGATTGATAGCTCATTACTAGGCTAAATGATGGCTGATTGTTAGGTGATTGACAACTGATTATAGGCAGATTTTTAGGTGTTAGTATCATGGATTATTTTCCCTTTTTTAAGTAATCCTCAACTGTATAAATTGTAGCCCTTGTGCAACGTTTGATGACAGTCAATAATAAACAAAAAAGTTTTTTCCTCTCAATTTGTATATGGTACCAGAGCCTTAAAGCTCTGCAACCCAAATTTCTTAGTTCAATTTCTTTTAGCAATCCTGCATTTTTTTGTCTAGTTGACTTCTTGATCCGATAATCATGAGTTCAGAGAAAGAAAATGTTTCGGCATCAGTCACCACCAATCCCTTAGCTCCATTTGTGATTGCACAACCCTTCGGAGAGGGTTCTTCATTGTAGATCATTAATCACAAGTTGGATGGAAAAAATTTCCTCCAATGGTCGCAGTCCGTTCTGCTTGTAATTAGAGGAAGAGGGAAACTTGGCTACATCAATGGCGAGGTCAAGTGTCCGAATGTCTCGGATCCAACCTATGCCAATTGGAAACTCAACAATTCTCTCGTCATGGCTTGGCTCATCAATTCGATGGAGCCACACATCAGTCGCACCTATATATTTCTCTGAACTGCCAAAGATATTGGGGATGTCGTGAAAAAGAATTATTCTGATCTTGAAAATGCTTCACAAGTTTTTGAGATAAAGAATAAACTCAAGGCATTCCAACAGGGTACTATGGGCATTACAAAGTACTATAACTCTCTACAAACATTATGGCAAGAGTTGGATATGTATTATGAAGCAGAATGGGGAAATCTTGAGGAGAACACGAAGTTTCAGATGCACCTTGAAAAGGAGCATTTATATGAGTCTCTAGCAGGCCTCAACAAGGAGTTAGATGAAGTTTGTGGCCAAATTCTTGGTCGAAGGCTGCTGTAAACAATTGGAGAAGCCTTTGCAGAGGTCTGGCATGAAGCTAGCCAGCGGAGGGTTATGCTTGGAGAGAAGAACCAACCAACCACACCACTTAGTGATCGACCTACAGAAACAACAGCTCTTATTGCTCAAAACTTCCCCAACAAATCCACTGATCAAAAGCCGAGTCAAAGACCACGTTGCTCACACTGCAATAAGCTTGGTCATACACATGAACGCTACTAGGATCTTCATGCAGACATGAAACCTCGAAGACAGGGTCAAGGTAAAGCTTTTCAGGCTACAACCGAGGAGAAAAGTGAAAGGACCAGTAGCCATAAATCAACTAGGGTTTTTTAAACAAAGGACAACTGGAAAAGTTATTAAATCTTCTCAAACAACAATCTGTGACAACTCCCAACACTGCCACTAGCAATTTTGCTCTTCAAGGTACTGCTTTCCATATACAAAGGCAAAACCCTTGGGCATTTGATTCTGGTGCATCTGATCACATGACAGGTAATTCATCTCTATTTTACTCTTATATGCCAAGTCACGAAAATGTGAGAGTAAAAATAGTAGATGAAACTTTTACTTCAGTTGCTGGAAAAGGTTCTATACGCTTGTCAAAAAATCTGGTTATACATTCTATGCTACATGTTCCCAACCTAGCTTGCAATCTTGTGTCAATTAGTAAACTTACTCAGGACCTTAATTGCACTGCTAATTTCTCTAAGGCTATGTGTTAAATACGAGAACAAGGATCGGAGAAGATGATTGGAATTGCTAGAGAGGAATGAGGACTTTACTACTTTGAGGATGAAAAATGCGTGAATAAACAAGCAACAATGGGTGAAATTACTCTATCATCCAATAAAGATGTAATGTTGTGACACTATAGGTTAGACCACCCCAATTTTCATTATCTTAAACGCTTGTTTCCTAATTTATTATCAATAAAGATCCAAAAATTTTTCATTGTGAAATCTACCTGTTAGCTAAACACACACGGACATCTTTTCCAGTTAAACCTTATAGTGAGTCCAGTCCATTTTCCCTAGTTTGTAGTGATGTCTGGAGACCTTCTCATATTCACAATGTCGCTGGTAGAAGATGGTTCATTACATTCATTGATGATCATATAAGAGTGTGTCAGGTTTATCTTTTCAAAGAAAAGTTTGAGGTTGCAAGAATTTTTCAAAATTTTCATGCCATGGTAAAAAATTAATTTCAAACCACAAAAGGTTTTGAGAACTAATAATGGAACTGAATACTTCAAAACATTCTTAGGAGACTTTCTAGCAATCAATGGTATCATCCATCAAAGTTTTTGTACTGATACTCCACAACAAAATGGAGTAGCATAAAAGAAAAATTAACATTTACTTGAATATATATAATATCATGAATATTGAAAAGTCAATAATTGGAGAGACAATCGAGTGAATAGGAGTGGCCCAAAGGAGTAAAACAAATTGAGAGTGAAAGAATGGGACATACACAGGGAATTGTGTGGCACTAAATCTATTCTAAATTTAACTTATATGCTCACAGTCCGTTTACAAATTGAGAGTGAAAGAATGGGACATACACAGGGAATTGTGTCGGCACTAAATCTATTCTAAATTTAACTTATATGCTCACAGTCCGTTTACAAATTGAGAGTGAAAGAATGGGACATACACAGGGAATTGTGTCGGCACTAAATCTATTCTAAATTTAACTTATATGCTCACAGTCCGTTTATAATACTCTTTACTGATCAAACTTTCATCTTTTCTGAATCGGTATATGTAGCCAACCCACATAAAATTCTTGGTGTCCTGTTGTTATAATTTTCTTAATTTTTTTTTAATACACCACTTTTTCTCGTGTTTTTTTTTTTTTAAAAATACTTTAATTTCTTGTATCCACTTCAAATTCTTGTGCTCTTTTATCTTTTTATTTTCTTATTTATTTTTTAAATTCCATTTTTTCTCACGTTCTTCAGCCAAAAAAAAAAAAACTTTTTCTTGTCTTTTCGATTTCTTGATAATTGATGCGTTGATATAGTTATGGTTGCAAGCACATCGTTAAATATTAATTAGTTGTAAATTGAATATTAATGCAGGAAGAACCATATGCCGTAAAAGTTGAGAATCTGAAGGAAGAGGTGAGGGCAACATTTAAGAAGCTGGGAGATGACCGTTTGGCTCAACTAGAGCATATAGATTTACTTCAAAGGCTTGGACTGTCTTACCACTTTGAGGATGAAGTGAAGACCATAGAGTAGCTTAATTGATACTCGAGATGGAAATAAGAACCTCCTAAGGGAGGTTTGAGGTTCGAACCCGAGGGACGCGAAAGAAATCCCTGAGGGGCTAGAGGGCCCCAAAGGGGACAGTACGGATGAGTGGGCGGCACGGGTATAGTCTACCAATAAGAGCCATAAGTCCGGGGGCCTCGCAAGGTGGGTCTCATGGAGGCTTGAGGGAGTACGCCTGGGCCGGACGCCACAAGGCTCCGGCCGAGGAACCATAACCCTCAACGTGCATCATTTCAATGTCTACACATATATAGAAATTAACATGAAAGGAGACTTTTTCATTCTCAAAATCCTATAAAGAAATTTTAAAGAGAGTTTCCTTTGCAACGAAATTTTTACATTGTTTGGGAAAAAAAAAACGAATTTGCACTCAAACAAAACCTTCTATTGATCTACCTCCTTTATGTAGTAAAAAAATAAATATTAAATAATTTAATTGTGTTATGTGTTATAAATGTGTTGGTATGAATATTATTTATAGTGAGTTGGTACAAATATAAATAGTAATTGTGTTGTAAGTGGGTTGGTATGAATACAAATATTAATCGTGTCATTTTATGCGTGTTGTAAACGGGTTGTGTTCGTGTTGTAAACGGGTTGTGTTCATGTTTATATTTTTGGTATGTTCATTAATCGTATTAATCGTGTCGTGTTACGTGTGTTATAGGTGTATTGTGTTTGTGTTTATATTTTAGGTACGTTTATTAATTATGTCGTGTTCGTGTTCAGTGTAATTGTATCGTGTTGCAATCGTGTTGACACGAACACAGCACATAACATGATTTGCCAGCCCTAGTTACCGATAAGGTGTGAGGTCATAATATCTTCGAGCACCCTCTAGAAGATATTAGATGGTGGTAATCCCAATAAGTTCTTATGGGGGACTTGACTGCATGCACACATGAAAATGAAACTTCCAGTGAATTTTTGTTTTTTTTATTATTTTATTATTTTATTATTTTTTCACAATAAACAAAACTAGTTCTATAATACAGAAAGACCATTACCAATAAGGTATGTGGTCATAGTTTGGCTTCACAATTGCTTCTTCCTCCCGCACCATCCCCTGAGCCACAACCTGAAAGCAATAAAGGCCACAAAAAACTCAGTTAAAAACAGCTAATTTACATTTGAAAAAGGTATTGCGAGAAAGGAGGACAAGGAATCATCAATCCAAGCCATTCCACGGTGAAGAACGCCACGACTAAAGTCTCTTCAATCCTTCAAAAGCAAGCCCATGTGCACTATAGACAAAAACGTATCTAAATTAGCATACAACAATGAAAAAACCACAATGCTAAGTTAAAAGAAACATCAAATGTCATGTGATGATATCACATCGTTAATGACCATAATTAAGGAATAATACATTAAGAGTGCAAGGAAACATGCGCACACAGACAATATGCATTTGAGTGTTGTAACTAACCTTTTCCAGAGTTTTTCTCAAGCTTTAAGCATAGCGTCCACTTCCCACAGCAGTGTATCATTTTTCTTCATGATATCTTCAAGCGACCTCTTTAGAAGATCACCTACTTTGAAAGAAATTATGTCTCAAAATGTGAAAGTAATAATTTAGTTATAATTGAATAAAGAAGCAAAATACGACAAAATTATCACCATCTCTTTTAAATTCTAAAGCATCAAGATGATAACTATGCTTAAACGATGGATATTATTGTTAAACAGAACCTAAAAGATGACAACTTTACTTGACTGTGGGACTAGGAGGGAAAAAGAGAATAAAAAAAGAAAGAGAGAACAATACTTTTATCAACACACACTAAATCTACAACAGACTTTTTATTTGAGATCCTAGATACCATACCTTTGGAGAGTAACAAGACAAAAAAGTCTTCGACGAAGTCAAATTTACATTGAGATGAACTGCCCGAATCGAAATCTGTACTAAAAAAATTCACTGTTAAACCAAAATTTTGGGAAAAGAAAACCTGTAATTTTTAAAGGAAAACTTACAAATTGTAAACGTACTCTGGTAAGAATACTCTTATTCTAAATACTCAAAAGCAAAACTTAACAGGATGAAAGAAGTGAAGATAATTTTCAGACATAAAAATGTATTCCCACATAATCAACATGAAGAAGGGGAAGAAGATGTTATTCAACAAATATAATAGTACTAAATAGGAGGAAAATTATTGTAATAGTACTGCCAAAAAGAAATTATGAAAAAATGTATGATTATCAACGAAGCAAACAAAGTTATGATCATAAAGTTGTACCTTCAAACGCACATTTAACACACTAGCTTGAACCTTTGAGCTGCATCCTTGCAATGAAACGACCTTTCCTAGAATTGCATCCTCTCCTATACTACAACCCTATCATTGACAAAATATAATTAGTCTGTTTATTGTTTCAAAAATCGCAAGGTAAAATATGAAGACTACAAAAAACACAAGCAGTTACAGGAGAGGTACAAGTGCATCAACTTCCAATTATTCACAAGCACTTTCCTTTCCTCCTCTTTTTTTTTTTTTTTTTTTCTTATTTTTCTTTCTTTTTCTTCATTTATTTTTTTTTCCTTTCATCTATTCTTTGGGGGGGGGGGGGGGGGGGGGGGGGGGGGGGGGGGGGGGGGGGGGGGGGGGGGGGGGGGGGGGGGGGGGGGGGGGGGGGGGGGGGGGGGGGGGGGGGGGGGGGGGGGGGGGGGGG
>CAMOHE010047684.1:0-20134 GCA_946598075.1 Artocarpus hirsutus
CAAACAACACTTCATCAGATTTTTTTTTGGATTGGAACTAACACACTAAGGCAAATATAGGTTTGAGAGCTATTTTTTGAAGTCTAGAACACCAAGGGTTCACTCAAATTTTTCTCTCACTTGAAAACTCTAACTTTGAAGTCACAAGTCCACCTCCTTAAATAAGCAAAGCTTAGGTATAAAAAGTGTCTAGGTAGATCCTCTTAACCCTAGGGTCAAATCCTAACTTATTCAATAAAAAGATAGAACTCAGATACAAGGAATGAGCTTGATTCTTGGTAATTTGAAGTTCTGCAAAGAATTGTACTAATGATGCATGATCTTCACTGTTGTTGACATGTCAACGATCTTCGTGGGTTATTTACATGCATTGTTGAAAAACTACAATTGAAAAAATAAAATAAAATTGCAAACGAGATCTGTTAGTTTCTCTATTTAAATCTCAAATATAATTTGATCTTATCATAGAAAATCCTTGCAGAAACCCATAGATATGGTTAAGCTAATGGATAAATGTATCTAGACTCAATTTAAGTGCAAATTAGCTTAATCAACAAATTCGAATTAAAAGATAGAAAATGTCAAGCTTAATTAGAATTTAAATGCAGCACAATCTTCACCAACTCATTTGGATAAACTCAGAATATTTCTTCTTCACAAACACCACATAATCTAAATATTAATTCAAAATTTAAACCATCTTGCCACACAAGCAACCCACTAAATTAGCACATAATTTAAACTTTAAACTCTTCAAATCCGGTTAACTTGCCACACTACATTATGATAACATCTGATGTATACAACGAGGAAATAAAATTGCCACATAGGACAACAAACCCTACCACATTATGACGACATCTGATGAACACAATGAGGAAATAAAACTGCCATATTGGATAACACGCAATCCGGATTAGAGTTAATTTGAAAATTAAACACTACAAATCTGGTAACCAATAATAAAATATACCGAAAAAATAATTCAAAATTCAAACTCCTTTGATCCAAAAAAGCAACACAAAATTCACACGTAAAGATGTACACATGTAGGTTCAAAATTATTCGGTAATCTTTTCACTGCAAAATTTCCACTTGGTTGATGTATGTGGCATTAAATAAAGAAATGATAGTTTGGTAGTTTAACTAATAGAAGAGGGGAAAATCTTTGGTGGGGTGCGGCTAAGAAACACTATGCATGGTGTCAAGTTTTCAACTACCATGATGGTATTCAACGGTTCAAGTAAAAGAACGAGAAGAAATGACTTGGCAAAATGAAATGATCCCATATTGCACAAAGAATTTATAATAGACAATAGTTTTGTTCCCCCATCTATAAAAGTTTTTTTTTTTTTTTGGAAAAAAAAACCTATCTTTCTTTTCTTTTTCCTCTTTCTGTCGATCGTCTTTCTCTTACTATTTAAGTGTTTCTTTGAAAGGGAAAAAAAAAAAAAAAAGAGCCAACTTTAATGCTTCATGTTTTGCCTCTGAATCCAATGGGTCTTTTTCTTCAACCAACCCACCCAAAATGGATATCCTTTGCTCTTCTTCCTCTATTTTTCCGATTATTGCGTTTTGAAATTTTGGCAATAGCCGTCAATAAAAGTTGAACACCCCCTCTAGAAATTCTGTTTAAAAACAAATAGGTTTCTTGCTTAAAAGATTTTGCAGATCTAATGGGGAATCTTGGAGGTGGTTGGATAGAACGCTTATGATAAAGAGTTTTTTTTTTTTTTAACAAAAAGGAAAAAGCGTAAATCTGAAATAAAACAATAACTATTGTGTATATACAGTGCAATACTAATCTTTATACATCTTACTTTATAGCCGTACATTTCAACACACCACTTTCTTTTACCGTTGGATTGGACACCGACAGTAGTGCAACACATTTGGGCATTACCATAGATGTTCCCAGTAGAAGAGTTTTGCAGGTAAAAAAAGAGAAGAGAGAGAAAAAAAAACGATTGTTACAGTGTGCAATTAAAAACTATCAAGTTTTTATTATATTTGGTCAAATATTACATTTTCATTTTAATTTGGAATACTTTTTGGCGGGGTATAGAAAATTACCGTAATGACAGGCCATTTTTAACCTACATATTTAAATCTTTTTGTTTTCAAATAAAAATTTAAACTCATGTTCAAACTTATAAATTAAATAGGACTTTTTTTAATCAGATGTCTTGGGTTTTTTTTTTTTCATATTCTTTCTTAAAATTTCATAAAATTTTGATTTGGTGGAATATAACTAATTCCTTGTTTGGCATATTAGTGGGAACCACGGTTCCCACTACAAACTCAATTATAAACAGTATAAAGCTCTCACATGTTACAGTAACAATAAAAGAATTACTACAATATAAAACTCTCACATGCTACAGTAAAAATAGTTTTAACCAACGGTTTTCACCATTTTCCAAATATCACATAAGAAAAATTAGCATTAAAGAAAAGTATACCTGCCCTCCAAGCACAAAAGTGCTGGTTGATCACAAATTGACGGTAAACTATTGTTTTCACTAATGCCGAGCTCTTAATCCTCGTTGTTCTAATAATTTTAACTGGGATTTGAAGTAAACCCAGCGTAACTTTCACTAATGATTGTGGAAGAGACACTTACTTAGGAAAAGTGTACTCCAAAAGTCTAATCACTCGATAGGAATCTAATATCAAAATAAGGAGGTTGAGTCAGAAGGGTCTATTTCTGTCCTCTAACCAGCAGACCAAATTACTTGAACCAATTGACAACTGAGGCATACTTAATATGGCCACATTAAGTGTCATTGTACACACTCAATCTCATGCCTTGACTCTCATTTCCAAACAAATACCTTTTGTCAAGAAATTTTGCAACTTCCTCTACAAAGAAGCAATTTATCTTGTGGGAATCAAAAAAATATAACTATTAGTTAGCATATGTTTTTCAAACGATAAATCTATTAAAAAAATGATTTTAAATAAATAACACGGTTTTAAATGTGTATCATTAATCAAATTTTTCAATAAAAAAGCCTAAAAACGAAACATTTTTAGACTATTGAGACGATGTCTTAACTAACCATTCAATTGAGTCAGTGAAAGCAGGAAAAGACATGAGTTGGAATATGATTGAGATTTTTCTTTCTTTTTGTTTGTCATGCGTAGTGTTAAACCCATTGATAAACAGCATTTTTGGCAATCAAACTGTTTTTTCTTAAGCCAATCTCATCATTTGCTTTCAACTTGCTACCTAACGCGTTGATTAGCTGAACATCAAAAAGTATACAAGACAAAATAAAAATATATATATTATATGTGTGTGTGATATTTGCAATAAATGATTTATTTAATGGCCTTTTTCATTAGATCTATAAAGATTTATAGATGTACACATTATACTAGTGCTTTCAACATGTTTTGTGTAAATTTAATTAGATTTCGCAGTCGTCCCCAAAAAAAAAAAGGAAAAAAAAAAGAAAATGGCAAAGAAAGGGAAACTCGTGCACATCTCACTGTCCCTTTCTCACAGCGGGGGAGATTGATCGTAAATCACGGCCTGTTATGGCCCACTCCTACCAACGTGTTGTGATCCACGTGGGCCTGACAAGCCTGGCCCACCTCCATGTCGCTTCATCACCGTCCAATTCCATTCGATCCCATCAATCAAATCCTTGCTTACAATCACATCACTGGTTTTCCACCCTCTTGTTTGTCCTTTTTCTTTGTGACAATGAAAGAGAGGAAATTCTTTCAATGGACACTGAATAGAAATCAAATCGAAAAAGATCAGGGTTCAACCTCTAAATTAAAAAATAAATAAATAAATTTAGCAGTTTTAAAATGTACATAATTAATAATTGCTAAGAAATTTTAATAAGAAAAAAAAAATATGAAATGAAAATATTAATTTGTTGTAAGAATATAATAAAATGTAGGAAAACTAATGGCCTACATGGTAAATTTGACATGTAAGAGCATCTTGACACATAAGATGGTTGAAGCATTAGGTTTCCATAATTTTTTTTTTATTTACAAATTGGTTGATTTTATTAATGATAAAAAATGACACAATAGTTAAAGATGCATATTGCTGTGCTACTACCAATAGTTGAAACATCCTATTCTTCTCTAGTAGTTCCTAATTTGTATACTGTTCTATTGTGATTAAAAAAAGTTTAGACACACACATTGCTAACCTCTTACAAATCATTGCTAACCTCTTACAAGGGGGGAAAACAATATGATTTACATAAGTCTTCCCTCTTAATTGGCGCATTATTTAGCTCTAATAAGATTGAACTATGAGGTACTCCTACCACAAGGGATGTTACTTTTTCTCATCAATACAGCATGATTATTTTTAAACGGTTTAGATCAAAAAGATATACCAAACTTATTGGAAGACAAAGTGTAGGTGATTAAACGAGAAAATATAAAAATAATAAAAATAAAAGAAAAACGCCTTCTTCATCTCCTTTTCCCACTCATAAGAGTTCTCTCAAAGAAATAAAGATCTTGTGAGGGCGTGTAAGGGGTAAAAGAAACTCAAGTCTCATATTTGACTTTTTAATATGGAAGCTCAAGTTTTTAAAAGTTGTGTTTGTATTTATGTTTATGTTTTTACAATGTGAGACTCATGTCTCTTTTATCCTTTGCACTCCACTAAATCAATTCTAAATAATTTTTCATTTAATCTTCTATAGAAATTTCTCAAGTATATTGGATTGGGATTTAATTTAAAAAACACCTAAACATAAATTCATTAATTTTTTAGAGGAAGAAACATTAGATATCTGTCGGATCCATAGAAGTAAAGGAGGATGGAGTGCCAGTTTAGATTTGATTTTAAAGATAATAAGCTGTCACGAAATTGCAATGAATAGGCCAATTATCAATACTATTAGTAGTAACTAACACATATTCAAACATTTGAAATTAATAGGCCATATTTATTTGAGAAATTAAGTTGAATGACTTTTTTTATGATATCTTTAAAATAAATGACAATAGCTTTTTAAAATTAAACAAATGGTCATTTATCAATGATAAACTAAGTTTAACTGAAAAACTCCTCAAATTTATCAATATTAAACTCGATAAGTCTAAGTTTATCATTAATAAATAACAATTTGCTTAATTTTAAAAAGTTATGGTCATTTATTTTAGAAGCACTTTTAAAAAAACTATTTACCTTTACATCCTTATTTATTTTTAAATATTTTGTTTTCTATTTTTACCCTTTCTTGCAGTTTTCTTTTTATTTTTTTCTTCTTTATTCTCAATTTCCTCAGCCCCCTTTCTCTACTGCCCCTCTCTCTTGACCTCCCCTTCTCTTTCTTTCTCTAATTGCTTTCTCTCTCCTATTCTTCCTCCTACTCAAAAAAACTAAAGTAGAAATAGTTGTCGAGCTTTGACTTCGAGTTGTGGAAGGTTTATCATGCCACATCAGCATCGCTGAGCCTCTTCAAGTCGTTCAACCTGAGCTCTGTCAACGAAAAGATGTCGTGCTTTGCTGTCAACCACTGTTATGATTCTAAACAAATCTGAACAAGGGAATCGAACAGGAATGAGGAAAGTAGAAGGAGAGAATTTGAGCTTCGAAGAACTCTTTGGGAGAAAATGTGGTATTCTGTTATTGATACTTTGATAAGTTGCTATATAGCTTTTAAATAGCTATTGCATGGTTTCCTTTCATAAATGAATACATGCCCGTGTAGTAACTGTCTAACTAACTAACTAGTAACTAACTAACAGCTATACTATCTGTTAGATCCTGTTACACTAACACCCCTTCAAACTTAGAGTGGTTAAAGAAACTACTCTAAGCTTGTTTCTCATAACACCAAATCTTGAACTAGATGTTGCTTTAGTGAATACATCAATAATCTGGTCTATAAAGGGTACATGTCTAAAATCTATTTGTTTTTGTAATACTTTTTCTCTTACAAAATACAAGTTTATTTCAATGTGTTTTGTCCTGGCATATAATACAGGATTAGCTGCTATAAGGACAATGCTTAAGTTGTCACACCAAATAACTGGTATTGTTAAGTTTTTATAACCAATTTCAGTTAGCAATGTTTGGATCAAAGTAATCTCTAAAACTACTTCTGCTAGACTTTGGTATTCAGTTTCAGTTGATGATCTGCTCATTGTGTGCTGCTTCTTAGAATGCCATGAAACAAGATTAGTGCCTAAGTAGACAAAAAAACTAGAAGTGAAATTTCTATCCTGTAAATCTAAAGCCTAGTCAGCATCACAATATGCTACAATGTTTAAATCAGTTTCTGTAGCTTGTTTTAAAAGCAATCCTTGATCAACGGTTTTAGCCAAATATCTTAGAATCCTCTTAATAGCTTTCTAGTGGCTTTGTAATCGTTTTTGCTTAAATTGACACATTTAATTAACACTGTAAGTAATCTCAGATCTTGTGATAGTCATATATTGTCAAGCACCTACCAAACTTCTATATAGTTGTGCACTTTTAACATGATCACTTCCACAGTTACCTAATTTGTCACCAATAACAATTAGACCAACAACACTTCTAGCATTTTGTATCTTGGCTTAACAAAACAGATCTGTAACATACTTTAACTAAGACAACTGATACCTCAATTTGTAGTATGTTTTACTTGAATCCCCAAAAAGTATTCAAGTTCTCCCATATCTTGAGTACAAACATCTTATTGAGCGCTATAATTAACTCTTGAATCTCCCTCATATCAATTCCTATGACATTATATGACTATAATGTCATCCATATAAACTAAAACAAACATAAATGAGTGATCAGAATGCTTAAAGAAAAGAGAGTGATCAGACTTCTTAAAGAAAAGAGAGTGATCAGACTTCCTAGAATAGAAACCAAACTGTATGAGAACAATATGCAATTTATCAAACCAGGCTCTGGGTTTATGCTTAAGGCCATATAATGACTTATGAAGTTTACATACTTTAGTGGAATTATCAAGATCCATAAAACCTGCAGGCTAATCCACATAAAATTCTTCTGCAAAGTACCTTTTAAGAAAGCATTATTCACATCAAGCCGTCTAATGCTCCATCCTTAGCTCAAAGCAAGTGTCAAAATGATTCTAATAGTAGTAAGTTTAACTACTAGACTAAAGGTTTCAGTGAAATCAAACCTTGCAACTTGTTTACAGCCTTTTGCAACTAACATGGCCTTATACTTATTTATTGTGCCATCAAGATTCTCTTTAATATTAAACACCCACTTGTAGCCTATTGCTCTTCTATCAGGAGGTAAACCAACTAAACTCCATGTCTTATTCCTAAGAAGAGCTAGATATTCATCTTACATGGCTTGCTTCCAATATTCCTGCTCCAAAGCTTCTGCAACAGTAGTTGGTTCTTTACTACCCATATAGACTTTAGGTTTAAAAATTCCATGTTTAGATCTTGTAGTCATAGGATATGCTAATGGTTGTTTAGGTGGTAAGTGTGGTAAAGGAACAGGGGGAGAAGTGAGAGGTAAAGTAGGCTAAGAAAACACATCAGACACATCACTTTGAGGGCATAAATGGTCTACTTGTAAAGGAGGAGGAGCTGCATCAGTAGGATCAGGGAGATTTGAACAAGGAGAAGGCACATGAAAATCACCATTTGAAGTTAGAGAAGAACCAGATGAAGAAGAAGGCAAGAACTATAATGGTGAAGAAGGCATAGCTAAAGAGGTAAAGTAGAGGTAGAAGTAGAGCATGAGAGAGCAAAAGGAAAAACATACTCATCAAAAATTACATCTCGTGAGATGAAAATTCTCCCATTTGCATCTAAGCACTTATATCCTTTATGATTGAGACTGTGCCCTAGAAATGCACAAGGCTTAGTCCTAAACTGAAGTTTGTATCTCTCATAAGGTCTGATGTTAGGATAGCACATACAACCAAACACCTTTAATTAAAAATATGTTGGTTTTTGATCAAAGAGGACTTCAAGTGGATTTCTGAAATTAAGAATAGATGAAGGCAATCTGTTGATAAGAAAAATAGAAGCACAAAATGCCTCATCTCAGAACTTAAAGGACATAGATGCTTGAGCCAACAAAGTTAAAGCCATTTTCAACAATGTGCATATGTTTCCTTTCAACTACTCTATTCTACTCATGAGTGTGAGGACAAAAAGTCCTATAAATGATGCCATTTTGATTGAGATAATTAGTGAAAACATGAAACTCACCACCCCAATCAATCTGGACGGCCTTTAGTGAATGACCAAGTTGAAGCTCAACTAATGACTTAAAATTGAGAAAGGTTTGAAACACCTCAAACTTGGATTTAAGCATGTAAATCCACGTGAAGTGAGAGCAAGCATCAACAAAATATACATAATATGAATAACCACCTGAAGACAATGTATGAGCAGGACCCTAGAGATTAGAATGAACAAGTTGCAATGGTGCATCATATATAGTATCCGAGAGAGGAAAAGAAACCAAGGCAACAAGCAACACAAACATGAGAAACATTTTTATTAACATGAGAAAGATTACACTTTGAGAGAACTAGCTTAACAATTTTGGTAGAAGGATGACCAAGTCTTTTACGCCATACTTCAAACAAGGCGCTATTTGAGGATGAGGATATATTACAAGTCTTAAAGGGAATAACATGAGCATAGTCAGTGTTAGACATAGTACAGCCAGAAGTATAAGAAGTGTTTACAATAGATTTGTTATTAGATCAAACAATATAATCAGATGTAGACACATTACAACAAGAGGTAGAAAAGTTATTGGCAACAGTCTGAGTGACAAAAGGCTATTGTGGAGAGATAGTTTGAGGCAGAGCAATTGGGACTGATCAAAGACATACAAGCCACCTTTAAGTTTGCCTCTGAGGAGTACTGCCTGAGTTACCTGGTCCTTGACAAGACAATGAAAAGATGAAACTCAAAGAAAACACAATTATCTTGTGCAAACTTAGATACTAAGAGCAAATTCTTTGTGACTTCTAGAATATGTAACAAGTGAGATAATTTAAGACACTTGTTATGATCATAGGGAGACTAAAAAACTGACTAGAAATAGATAAGCCTTTACCATTTCCCATATGAACTTGATCTCTATCACCAAATTCAGCCTTTGTCAGCAAATTCCCTGCATCTACAATCAAATGATTTGTGGCTCCTAAACTAGGATACCAATTGGTGTCAAAACAAGTCACTGAGGTGGCCAACATAGCCATTACAAAGGGACAATTTGAGGCAAGACTGAACTGCTCAAGCTGAGTATAATCATCAGAGGTGAAATCACCAGCAAACTGATGAAAATGACTTTATGAAGATGAACCCAGTTGAGCAGGACTAGTGAAAGACTTATCAAATCTATAATAACAATTCATAACAAGGTGACTAATCTTGTCATACAATTGACGCTGAGGACAATTGGAAGACCAACCTCGACCACCATGAACACGACCTCAACAAGAGAAAGAACCTCGTGAGGAAGAGAAATTCCTAGAAATAGGATTAAATCCACCTGATCTACCAAACACACTAGAATTGGAATTAATATTTTTCTTAAACTATCAATAAGAAAAAGATCCAATAGAGTTGAGACTTAGAGGTGAAGAATCAAGCAAATTGAGATTCTTTTCAATTCAAGCCTCTTAAGCCAACAAAAGAGATTCAATGTCATCAATAGTATTAGGATTAGTTCATGAATTTACAGTAAGAACAAGAGATTCATATTCAGGAGGTAATCCTTCAAGAATTACATCAATGTGATCTTTGAGACTCAATTTATGACGAACAAGATTAAGCATATCAACAAGTCCATAGATCTTCAAAAGGTAATCATTGATTGACAAAGAAACTTTCTTTGTATTCTATAATTGAGTCTTGAATTGACTAGTTTTGGCCCTAATTTAAGCAGCAAAATAGACTTCAAGAGCATGCCATACCTGAGCTGAAGTCTCACTGTTGATTATACGAGTGAGAACACCATTAGTCATCAAGGAAAGTAACCAGGAAAGAATTAATTGGTCTTGTTGTTCCCAATCAAGAAACTCAGGATTTACAATACCATAAGCTTCATCATTAGCAGATTTGTACATTAATGGTGGACGATGACCGAGAGAAAAAAGGTGCGAGTGTTAATGACCTTGAAGCATATAAAGCACTTGTTTTCTCCAAACCAAGAAGTTTCTAATCTCCAATTTTGTAGAAATAGGATGAGTAAAAGAAACATGAATAAACTGTGAGGAGGAAGAAGAAGATCCCTCACTGGCAACCATGGCGTCCCTTTGATCTACAACTCTGATTCTGGCAGTTAGCTCTGATACCATGCTATGATTCTAAACAAATCTAAACAATGGAATTGAACAAGAAAGAATAAAGTAGAAAGAGAGATTTTGAGCTTCAAATAACTCTTTTGGAGAAATTGTTGTATTCTGTTATTCATACTTTGATTAGTTGCAATATAGTTTTTAAGTAGCTATTGCATAGTTTCCTTTCACAAATGAATACATGCCATATGTAGTAACTGTCTAACTAACTAACTAACTAACAGGTATACTATCCGATAAATCTGGTTACACTAACAACGACAAACTCGTGATGAACAACGATCAAAGATCCCTAAGCATCAGTGATAACACACTCGTCCTTAAGCTCTGCCCCTGCCGCGAATTGGCAGACACCAGCATTGCTCATCCTCGACCTTTGCTCTTTTCCAATGGTCCATTACTTGGTGTTGTCGCCAACAAATCTTAGCTTTTGTCTTTGGAGGAAAAAAAAAGTAAAGAGAGAACAGGAGTGATAGTAGTGTTAAAGAAAGAAAGGAGAAAGGAGTAACTTTTGGTCTGCTAGTTTTTAATATAATAGGCATTTTTGGTATTTTATTTAGTGTAAATCTTTGTCCATATCAAAATAGCCTATTAAGTTTTCTAAAATTTGGCCTACTAATTTTAATTACTCATTTATCTGGGCCTAAATCCCTCATTGCCTTGAAATTGTCTTTTAGTCTATTTGAAGAACTTTTTGTTTTCTTTATCTTCTCCCTTAAAAAACATTCAGTGATAGATTAAGAAGAAGAAGAAAAGAAATAGAACCAATAAAAAAGCATGTTAAATCCCAACCTAACTCAACCTGTAAAAGCAATTGAAAGATTGCATATCACAATTTTTAGGGGGCATTTTTTTATGTAGGTTTCTTTAAAATGGTTTAAAATTGGTCTTTTGACTTCTAATTTTGAACACAACTTTTATATATTTTCAAACAAGAACATAGCTATCTATATATGGGTCCGTTTGGTAAATAGATTTGAATTAGTGATTTGATTTGAATTAGTGTGATTTGAATTAGGATTTGAGTTAGTGATTTGAATTGTTGTCCAACTTGACGTTTGGATGTGCATTTGAGTTTTAATCTGAGTATGGAACAATATTGAAATTTGTGTTTGGAGAGGTTATGAAAATAGATTTTGATTTATCAACAAATCTAATAAATCTTAATGTTAATGATCCTAAAAAATATGCAATATGGATATTAATTTATTCCTCTCTTCACTAAGAACACAATGAAAAAAGAATCATCTCAATTGGATAACAAATGAAGAAGTTATGATTTTTTTTCCTCAAATATAGGAGAGAGAATTTTAGTTTTTACTGGAGCAGAGATATCTAAGTATCAAAAGTTTAGGGTGATCAAAACTTTAAAAACTTGGATTCTTGATACTTAAAGGATTCAAGTTTTAGAAGAAACAAACACATATCCAAAGGATTTTTTAAACTCGAATCTAAATTTGAATACAAAGAATCCAAATAGTTCTCAAAACAAATAGGCTTTATATATATCAAGATAGGCGGCCGCCCCACTTGAATATTTTTTCTATATAATTTTAGATGTGAAATCTAAAATTTGTAATTTGTTGTTTTAAAAATTTTAAAAATCTAGATTTGTTTTACCTTATTGTGTGTAAAATTTCTTACTTGACTTAAGTGTAAAATATGATAATATTTTTAGTACATGTCTGCCCTTATGACATATATATTTTTTGGCTTTATCCTTATTTTGGAATTTATGTTACAATTTTTGTTACAATTTTTCTTTTTTCAAATTTATGCAACATTTTATTGAGCTTTGACTACTCAATTGGTGTGGTACAAATCTAAAACTCTAATATTTTATTATAAATCCAACCTTTAGCTTTTTTTTGGTATTATTTAAAATTTATTTTTTAATTCAAAGAAAGAAAAGTAGAGATTTTCAAGAGTTCCATCAAACCTTGGAAAACAAACAAAGTAACTAAAATTAAACCAAATCAATCTAATTGGTTTAGCCTACTCCCAAAAAAAAATCTATTGGATTGTTTTTCTTTTTCCTAAGAAAACTATTGGATTGGTTCATGGTTTTAGACATTTCAAACACATAAACCTATTGAACTCACTAACATTATGTTATAACTTTTTTTAAAATTGATCTTTCATGCTTGTCATACTTCTCTTTATTTGCATACATGTTCTTTTTTTTTTTTTTGAAAAATTTAATGTTGTTTGTGTTTTATTATAAATTAATTAAGATTTTAAATGCTTATAAAGTTTCAAAAAAATTAATGCTTTATTTTACAAGATAGTCTCAAATTTTTTACATGCCAAAATTTATTTTCATTATAATTCTAAACCAATCATACTAACGATTTGGTTTCTCTCAAAATTTTCAAACGACCACAACTACTCAAAAATAGCTTAACATTTTTTGTTTGGTTGGTTGTTCTTCCTTTCAACCCAACCAAACTGATTATGAACACCGTTGAGGTATGCCATTGATGTTGGTCTTGGCCTTTCCGGTTTCTTCTTCTTTTTTTTCTTTTTTCTCTCCTCTCTCTTTTTCAGAATGCTTAAAAATACAATGAACTAGAGAGCAAGGTAAATTTCTTATATTTGCAATATTCAATAACAATGGACAGATTGTTCTATGTTTGTTTAGACGCTTCCTAAAATATGATACTATAGCTAAAATGCAAAAACACAACTTGAATACAATCTTGGACCCATTTATGCCCATTATAACAATGGTAACACAATTTTCTGATCATGCATTTGGTAAATGAGTTAAAACTCATGAAATTTATAAGTTTAAACTATAAACAGTGTAAAGCTCTCACATACTATAATGTAAAGCAAAAGTATGCTATGATGTGAAACTGTCACATGCAACATATAAAGTGTAGGTGATTGCACTTCAAAAAAATAAAAATAAAAAGAAAAAAATAAAACACACTTTGCTTCTTTCCTTCTTTGTCGTCTCACTCATATAGGAGTTCTCTCAAAGCGAGAACCCTCTTAAGGTGCATGTAAAGAGTAAAAAAACCTAAGTCCCACATTTAATATTTTAATATGGAAGCCTAAGTTCTTTTAAGTTCACGTGTATGTGTATGTTTATGTTTGTATTTTTAAGATGTAGAACTCATGTTTCTTTCGTCCTTTACACCCCCATTGGATTGGTTCTAAATAATTTTTTATTTAATCTTCTATAAAAATTTGTCAGGTATTTTGGGTTGATAGTTAATTGAAAAAACATAAAAAGATAAGTTGCTTAATGTTTTAGATGAAGAAACATAAAGAGACATATGGGATCCATGGAAGCATGGATTAAAAAATTAATATTTCTATTGATATGTTTAAAGAATTTATGTATTTTGGAAATAATGATATGGAAATATGGGTATCGTATCCTTTCTGCAGAATATATAGAAATTTTTGTGAAAATATCTATAGTCATCGATATTTTGATGGAAATATCGATTTTTATAAAAACTATAATGTTAAATAATAAAATATCAAGAAATTTTATGAAAATTTTTGCAAAAAATCGACAAAATATATGTATTTTATATTTCTTTTTTAATTTATTTTGAAATGTTATTAAATTTCTGTCATTTTTATTTATTTTTCTGATGTAGTCCTTCACAAATTTACTTTTCAATGTGATAAAATTCATATTTTTATTTACTTTTTAAATGTAGTTGTACATTTTTGAATCTTGAAGAATTTTATATAATAGGATGGTCAAATCAATGAGGTAATAAACCTGAAGAAGAACTTAAGAAGTTGAGAAATTGGTATTTATTAATACCTTTTTTTTTTTTTTGTAAGGTACAAGCTTAGCCCATGTCTCATGACATGGCCCAAGGTAAGGTACATATACCTAAGCTACGAGGCAAGGTCTTTTAAGTGAGTCATGGTTTGGTAGACCAAGGAGCATGAATAGGCCCATTTTAGTTGGTCTAATTAGATTTTTAAGTCACTTGGGAGATTTTAAATCTAGTTGGAATTAGAATAAAATGAGTATGGAGGAAACTAGAGTAAAATGGAGCCAAAAAAACCTGCTTAAAAGTCTAAACCAACACTAGGTAAGGCCCATTTATTGACCCATTTGTGCCAGGTCACCCATCGCGTTGACTCGCCGCTACGTTAACTTTAGTAGCTTACCCAAGGGAACCCAGCTATAGGGCCATGTAATTTCTTCCATAGAAGACAAACTTCTTTTCAATCAGGGCGAGTCAAAGGCGAACCTAGCCCCAAGGTATGAGCTTTGCCTGAAATGGCAAGGCGAATATCCTATTGCATGGACACCTTTGTAGTAGGCCACCTGGAGTGGTGCTTTCAGGTTGTTGACCATTAAATGCCCTTGACAAATCTAAACCTATGCTAAAGACCAAATTCAAATCAGGGACGGAAATTTCCTGCGCTGGGAAGTTGCCACATATGGTTGCTCCCGTGGAACTAGACTTGGAACTACCCCCAACCATATGCCCAAAGTAGGAGGAGCCCAACCAAACTAGATCTCTATTTTTCTTTATAAATAATCCCTTGGCACCCTTAGAAAAGGACTACTGAACCCCATTCTGCTTAGACCACCACCTCAAAGCCTCCAGAGCCACCATAGCTACCATCTCCTCCTCCATCTAATTTTCACCTCAAAACTCTAAAATCACCACCTTCTTTAAGGTCTAACCACCATACCACTACCTTAAACTGCTACCAAACAGCCTCAAAGCTGCCATAAACTTCATTACCAACCTTAAACCACCTAGGAAAGATAGTTCTAAGACCCAACTCAACCATTCCCACTTGCCAAAAAACTCAACCTTCTATATTTTCTGTCGAGTCCCAAAAAAGTTCAAGATCTACACAACTACTTCAACCTTTCCAATCTACCCAAAAGCCTCTGCAAACTCCACCTTCAACCTCAAGTTATCAAGGTAAAGCTATATCACCACCAAACTCGACATTTCCTTATTTGTTGGGAAACTCAAGCTCCATTCTTTTTTGAAAATTTTAAGAACACTCCAATTCCATGTTTCACCTTATTTGAATCCGAAAGCACCGTAAGACTTTACCAAAACAAGGCTCTTCCATGACCTAAATGACCTTCATGAACAAGGAGAACAAAAACCTCCGTTAAAGGATTGCTACCTTTTCTCTCTCTAAAATCTCACTCTAAGCCTTAAACTACTGTACATGTCGGAGTCATTTTCCTGTGGGACTGTTTCACTCGTTAGGAATCCTTTCTCAAGAAGCTGTTCCACCTATTAGGGGCCTTTCCTCATAAAGCTACCACACTTGTGGGACCACTAAACCACATCATTTCACCAAATATTACATCTTGACCAAATGGACATATCCTCATCACTAAGCACATCAGAAATTCCTCCATAACTATTCACGTTTCTCTCCTACACTACATGCACTCTCGAAGGTCCTTTTTAGCGAAGATCTCATCTCCAATAAATCCAAAATCGCAATAAGTCTTACCCTCATACTTGACTGTCATCGGGGCTACCCGAGTCTAGCCATAACCCAGTTGGGGCCACTACAAGGCGAGGTTAAATAGCCCATTTCAACCATTCACATCACCAGAACAACCATCATAGACTTGATCACCTCTATCACATAACTTCCTATCACTTCAGCTTCCGTTAGACAACACCTAAGCTAATGAAAAGAAGCCATGAATTTCGTATCTCCAAGTGTGAATGCCCGCAACAAAAAATCCCCAACAGTATTATTTCTTTCTTCTTAGCAATTGGGTTAATTCATAATTTACTATACATGGAGAGGTAGTCGCATGACATGTTTAGAACTACATAAGAAACTATTCAAACCCCAAGTCTTATTATCAACATTAATTGAACCAAGAATGTATTCAAATATTTTTTAAAATTCTAGAAGCTTTTTCTGGAAATGATGTTTTTCTATTTTATATGAAACTATAGATATTAATTGTATATTAGGTTGATTTTTAACTATTTCCTTCAACTTGAGATTGAATACATAGCATTTATCAGATTATGATCATTTTTTACTATTTATATTTATCATATACTTAGTATTTTGGTTGAGAATTTTATCTAAATTATGTATTATTAATAATTTTAAAGCTTCTAAGTCTCATTAAAAAGTAAAATATTTTAAAATGATCTTTTATATTTTACGCTAACTTCCACTAATATTGATATTTCTATTGATATTTCTATCAAATTTAAGTATTGATATTTATATAAGTATTGATATTTTCATCCTTGCATCATGGAAGTAGGGGAGGATAATGTTAGTTAGTCTTTGATCTTTAAACTAATAGACTGTCCTTTACACCGTTCGAAGGACTTTTTATTTTTCTATCTTCTCCCTAAAAAAAATCACTCACAGATTAAGAAGAAGAAGAAAAGAAATCAAACCAATAAAAAAACATGTTCAAACCCAACCCACAAAAGCAATTGAGAGATTGCATATCAGATTTTTAAAAGACTTTTTTTAATATAGGTTCACTTAAACTAGTTTATTTTACAAAGATGGAATCAAATTTTTTACATGCCCAGATTTACTTTGATTATAAGTCTAAACAGATCGTATTGATTATATATGATTTGGTTTCTATCACAAATTCTAAGCTGCCAAAACCACCAAAAAATAAATTAATACTTTTTTATTTGGTTGGTGGTTCTTCACTTAATCCAACCAAGCTGATCATGGACACTGGCGAGGTCTGCCGTTGACATTGGTCTCAACCTTTTATGTTTCTTTTTTTTCCCTTTTTTTCGGAATGCCTAGAAAATGCTAGTGAACTAGAGAGCAAGATAAATTTCTTACACCCCATTAATATCCAAGAACAACCAGCAGATTGTTCCCTTTTGGTAGGATAACATAGGTTCCTCATTTAGACGCTTCCTGAAATACATTATCATAACTAAAGCGCAAAAACACACATTGAATACAAGCATGGACCCATTTATGCCCATAGTATAAATGGTCACATACTCTTCGAATTGGTAAATAAGTTTAAAATCATAAGTTTAAAGTACAAATGGTATAAAATTCTGATATATTATAATATAAAATAAAAAATATACTGCGCTGTAAAGCTCTAATGTATTATAATATTTACACTCATTTGTATTCGAAGGGTTGTGAATTAGAAGTCTTAATTCTACCGAGAGCGAAAATGCGAAACAAAAACAAGAACACACGAAATTTATAGTGGTTTATCGTCAACGTAAGAGTTACGTCTAATTCAGTCGCTACAACAATTCATTATAATGATGAAGAAGTTTAAAAAAGACAAATTGCACATATTTTCTTTAGATTTTTTTTTTCTAGCCTCTGTTTCACTCTAATTTTTTTATTTACACTAAAATAAGCCCTTACTAAGTTCTATTTATATACCTACAAACAAAAATCCCAAAGAAATGCTCGTTTTTATGTTAGGCCTCCCACGCGCAAGGTCACGCCCTTCAGCTAGTGTGGCTGGGTGAAATTACATTTGCGCTGTGATTTTTCCTTCGCCTCGCACGGCCTCGGTGCTTTTCGGCGCCCCCGCGTAGCTCTCTTCTTGGCCCTAGGTCGGGCGTCTCAGCCTCAAAAACATAATGTTTTTTCTTGCTTCTGCTTAATAAAATTTTGGGCAGAGCCCCCCACACCCTCTAGAGGGGGGCGAGATGGTAAAATCGATCTCAATAATTTTCTACATAAAGTGATTATTTAAAAGAACGTTAATGTTCTACGCTTCTTAACACAAACTCATAAATTTAATCTTGTTTATTAAACACCTTCCTCTTTTTCTCTTATTTTTTTCTCCTTTACACTTTTAATTTGAAAAGTCAGCACATTCTTCTACACTGCTTAATTTCAACACGGACCCTAGCATTGCGTCAGATAAATCACCTCGCTAACTACCCACAAGTAGATGTCCCCAAAAGAAGCCAAACAAAATAAAAAATAAGAAGAAATCCATTGATACTGTTTATGATTTTGTTAAGGTCATGTGGTATTGCCATATATATCTTTATTATTTAATTACATAACATGGATAAAAGCGCCCAATGGCACTTCTGTGATTCTCTCTGCGTTTGTCATATAGAATTTTTTCTTTTCATTCTTTTTCCTTTTTATTTTTTCCTTATTTTACATTTCTTTTCTTTTTTACTTTGCCCCTATTGAAAAAAATTCTCAAATGTATTCATTCGTATTCAAAAAAAAAAAAAATATATATTCATTATAGCTATCTCAACTATTATTTTCTCAAAATACGACCAATTAGTTTTCTATCCAGTAATATTTTTTTTCAAATATCTATTTTTGCTATCAATTGTGTAACAAGTATGATAAGTGTCGCTCTCTAACTCTCTCTCATCTCTCCTTTATATAACATTATATTACCCTCTTTATTTTCTATTTCTTTTCTCATCCCTTTCTTCTTTATATAACATTATATCACCCTCTCTATTTTCTTTTCTTATCCTTATAACTTTATATATATTTAAAATGTGTCTATGTATCCCCTCAAAATTTTATTTTTATAATTTTATATTTATTTTAAAACGTGTTTATGTATCCCTCAAAAAAAAAAAAAAAAAAGATGTGTCTATATGTCTATTATAAATCACCATATTTGTTTATATATAAAACAAACTGAAAACGCGCACACACAACACGTGTTTCCGACTAGCAGCATATAAAAAGCTAAATATAACATGACATTGAATAATATTTATGTCGACAATATATAAGAATAGTTTCGAACACCTTGATATATATAAACGGTTGTTTGACACTTTAATTAAAATCATTAATTGTAACAAGTAAATAATATAAAGCTCTCAGTAACTATTATAAAAAGTAAAATATTATTATAATAAAACTTTTACATGTTATAATTTTTAAACCAATGCTTTCAATTTCAACTGTTTTTCTGAACACTTTACAAAAGTGTGTGATATAAAATTTTTGTAAAAAAAAAATGATATAAATTAAGTACTATATTGCAATTAACATTTTATATGTTACATTGGAGGATCGTATAGTCAAGCCAATCATTTATAGTTTAATATACCACTATTATTATAATTTTGTTTTAGACAAAAACTTAGAATAGGACATATATTTTTGTTATATCGGTAAATATTATTATTTTGATCGTTGAATTAATTTTTTAATAGTTTGATTTATGCTTTGTGTTTATATACAGTAAATTTTTAATGTAATTACCCTGCAACTCAAGTAGTTAAAAAATTAAGCTAATGGTTAAAAATACCCCTTAAGTGTTTTTTTACCTCTTGGGTAAAAGAGAGTCGGTTTTTTATTTTTTGTGTGCGTTGATGAGATTCTTCATTCATTTGGAGTTTGGAGTGAGAGAGAGTGAAGAGTGATGATGATGATGTTGAGAGGGAGAGGGCAAACGCCAAAGCGCTTTTGAAGATGCAACAATGCCACGCACACCTTGTCAGCTTTATCACCACTCTTACTCTTAAGTCCCGCTACCCTTTTGTCCTTTTTTCACTCTTTTCTTTTTCCCCCTTTCTCTGTCATTTTTTTTTTCAACTTTTATCCCAGAATTCCCTCTTAATTACCTCACAGCCCCACTTCGCCCTTTTTCTTTTCCACTTTTTTCAACCTTCAACTTCCGGAATCGGATTCTGAGCGCCTTTCTTCCGTCGGATCGGAGCAGAACCCGGCGACGATTTCCGCCCTTTGTTCGTTTTTTTTTTTTATGAGTTTCGGATTTTCGACTTCTTTTGGATTCGAGTGCTGAAATTGGACTTTTGCTTGGATTAAAGGAATTTTTGGATTCTCGAGCTTCTTCGTGCATGCAACGGATTGATGGCGAAGTAGTGAGATTCGCTGCGATTTTC
>CAMOHE010047684.1:20154-40351 GCA_946598075.1 Artocarpus hirsutus
CGGTAAACTATTGTTTTCACTAATGCCGAGCTCTTAATCCTCGTTGTTCTAATAATTTTAACTGGGATTTGAAGTAAACCCAGCGTAACTTTCACTAATGATTGTGGAAGAGACACTTACTTAGGAAAAGTGTACTCCAAAAGTCTAATCACTCGATAGGAATCTAATATCAAAATAAGGAGGTTGAGTCAGAAGGGTCTATTTCTGTCCTCTAACCAGCAGACCAAATTACTTGAACCAATTGACAACTGAGGCATACTTAATATGGCCACATTAAGTGTCATTGTACACACTCAATCTCATGCCTTGACTCTCATTTCCAAACAAATACCTTTTGTCAAGAAATTTTGCAACTTCCTCTGCAAAGAAGCAATTTATCTTGTGGGAATCAACAAAATATAACTATTAGTTAGTATTTGTTTTTCAAACGATAAATTTATAAAAAAATGATTTTAAATAAATAATACGGTTTTAAAACATATATCATTAATCAAATTTCTCAATGAAAAAGCCTAAGAACAAAACATTTTTAGACTATTGAGACGATGTCTTAACCAACCATTCAATTGAGTCAGTGAAAGCAGGAAAAGACATGAGATGGAATATGATTGAGATTTTTCTTTCTTTTTGTTTGTCATGCGTGGTGTTAAACCCATTGATAAACAGCATTTTTGGGCATTTAAACTGTTTTTTCTTAAGCCAATCTCATCATTTGCTTTCAACTTGCTACCTAACGCGTTGATTAGCTGAACATCAAAAAGTATACAAGACAAAATAAAAATATATATATTATATGTGTGCGTGATATTTGCAATAAATGATTTATTTAATGGCCTTTTTCATTAGATCTATAAAGATTTATAGATGTACACATTATACTAGTGCTTTGAACATGTATTGTGTAAACTTAATTAGATTTCGCAGTCGTCCCCAAAAATAAAAGGAAAAAAAAAGAATATGGCAAAGAAAGGGAAACTCGTGCGCATCTCACTGTCCCTTTCCCATAGCGGGGGAGATTGATCGTAAATCACGGCCTGTTATGGCCCACTTCTACCAACGTGTTGTGATCCACGTGGGCCTGCAGGCCTGGCCCACCACCACGTCGCTTCATCACCGTCCAATTCCATTCGATCCCATCAATCAAATCCTTGCTTACAATCACATCACTGGTTTTCCACCCTCTTTTTTCCTTTTTCTTTGTGACAATGAAAGAGAGGAAATTCTGTTAATGGACACTGAATAGAAATCAAATCGAAAAAGATCAGGGTTCAACCTCTAAATTAAAAAATAAACAAATAAATTTAGCAGTTTTAAAATGTACATAATTAATAATTGATAAGAAATTTTAATCAGAAAAAAATATATGAAATGAAAATATTAATTTGTTGTGAGAATATAATAAGATGTAGGAAAACTAATGGCCTACATGGTAAATTTGACATGTAAGAGCATCTTGACACATAAGATGGTTGAAGCGTTAGGTTTCCAATTTTTTTTTTTATTTACAAATTGGTTGATTTTATTAATGATAAAAAAAAATGAAACAATAGTTAAAGATGCATATTGCTGTGCTACTACCAATAGTTGAAACATCCTATTCTTCTCTAGTAGTTCCTAATTTGTATACTGTTCTATTGTGATTAAAAAAAGTTTTAGACACACACATTGCTAGCCTCTTACAAATCATTGCCAACCTCTTACAAAGGGGGAAAACAATATGATTTACATAAGTCTTCCCTCTTAATTGGCGCATTATTTAGCTCTAATAAGATTGAACTATGAGATACTCCCACCACAAGGGATGTTTCTTTTTCTCATTAATACAGCGTGATTATTTTTAAACAGTTTAGATCAAAAAGATATGCCGAACTTATTGGAAGACAAAGTGTAGGTGATTACATGAGAAAAAATAAAAATAATAAAAATAAAAGAAAAACGCCTTCTTCCTCTCTTTGTCCCACTCATAAGAGTTCTCTCAAAGAAATAAACATCTTACGAGGGCGTGTAAAGGGTAAAAGAAACTCAAGTCTCATATTTGACTTTTTAATATGGAAGCTCAAGTTTTTATAAGTTGTGTTTGTATTTATGTTTATGTTTTTACAATCTGAGACTCATGTCTCTTTTACCCTTTGCACTCCACTGAATCAGTTCTAAATAATTTTTCATTTAATCTTCTATAGAAATTTCTCAAGTATATTGGATTGGGATTTAATTTAAAAAACACCAAAACATAAATTCATTAATTTTTTAGAGGAAGAAACATTAGATATCTGTCAGATCCATAGAAGTAGAGAAGGATGGAGTGCCAGTTCAAATTTGATTTTGACGCTAATAAGCTATCAGGAAATTGCAATGAATAGGCCAATTATCAATACTATTAGTAGTAAATAACATATTCAAACATTTGAAATTAATAGGCCATATTTATTTGAGAAATTAAGTTGAATGACCTTTTTTATGGCATCTTTAAAATAAATTATAATAATTTTTTAAAAGTAGACAAATGGTCGTTTATCAATGATAAACTAAATTTAACTGATAAACTCCTCAAGTTTATCGATATTAAACTCGATAAATCTAAGTTTATCATTAATAAATAGCTATTTGTCTAATTTTAAGAAGTTATGGTTATTTATTTTAAAAACACTTTTAAAAAGACGATTTACCTCTATATTCCTATTTATTTTTAAATATTTTGTTTTCTATTTTGAACCCTTTCTCACAACTTTCTTTATATTTTTTTCTTCTTTATTCTCAAATTCCACAGCCCCCTTTCTCTACTGCCCCTTTCTCCTGATCTCCCCTTCTCTCTCTTTCTTTGATTGCTTTCTTTTTCCTACCCCTCCTACTCAAAAAACTAAAGTAGAAATAGTTGTCGAGGTTTGACTTCAAGTTGTGGAAGGCTTATCGTGCCACATCAGCATCACTGAGCCTCTTTAAGTCGTTCAACCTAAGCTCTGTCAACGAAAAGATGTCGTGCTTCGCTGTCAACCACTATTATGATTCTAAACAAATCTGAACAAGGGAATCGAACAGAAAAGAAGAAAGAAGAAAGTAGAAAGAGAGAATTTGAGCTTCGAAGAACTCTTTGGGAGAAAGTGTGGTATTCTGTTATTGATACTTTGATAAGTTGTTATATAGCTTTGAATAGCTATTGCATGGTTTCCTTTCATAAATGAATACATGCCACGTGTAGTAACTGTTTAACTAACTAACTAACAGCTATACTATCTGTTAAATCCTGTTACGCTAACACTTAGAGTGGTTAAGGAACCCCTTCAAACTTAGAGTGGTTGAGGAAACTACTTTAAGCTTGTCTCTGATAATACTAAATCTTGAACTAGATGTTGTTTTAGTGAATACATCAACAATCTAGTCTATGGAGGGTACATGTCTAACATCTATTTGTTTTTGTAACACTTTTTCTCTTACAAAATACAAGTTTATTTCAATGTGTTTTGTCCTGGCATAAAATACAGGATTAGCTGCTATAAGGACAGTGCTTAAGTTGTCACACCAAATAACTGGTGTTGTTAAGTTCTTATAACCAATTTCAGTTAGCAATGTTTCGATCCAAGTAATCTCTAAAACTACTCCTGCTAGACTTCGGTATTCAGTTTCAGTTGATGATCTGCTCACTGTGTGCTGCTTCTTAGAATGCCATGAAACAAGATTAGTGCCTAAGTAGACAAAAAAAACTAGAAGTGAATTTTCTATCCTACAAATCTAAAGCCTAGTCAGCATCACAATATGCTACAATGTTTAAATCAGTTTATGTAGCTTGTTTTAAAAGCAATCCTTGATCAACGGTTTTAGCCAAATATTTTAGAATCCTCTTAATAGCTTTCTAGTGGCTTTGTAATGGTTTTTGCTTAAATTGACACATTTTATTAACACTGTAAGTAATCTCAGATCTTATGATAGTCATATATTGTCAAGCACCTACCAAACTTCTATATAGTTGTGCACTTTTAACAGGATCACTTCCAAAGTTACCTAATTTGTCACCAATAACAATTGGACCAGCAACACTTCTAGCATTTTGCATCTTGGCTTTACAAAACAGATCTGTAACATACTTTAACTAAGACAACTGAATGCCTCCATTTGTAGTATGTTTTACTTGAATTTCCAAAAAGTATTCAAGTTCTCCCATATCTTGAGTGCAAACATCTTATTGAGCGCTATTATTAACTCTTGAATCTCCCTCATATCAATTCCTATGACTATAATGTCATCCATATAAACAAAAACAAACATAGAGGAGTGATCAAAATGCTTAAAGAAAAGAGAGTGATCAGACTTCCTAGAATAGAAACCAAACTGTATGAGAACAGTATGCAATTTATCAAACCAGGCTCTGGGTTTCTACTTAAGGCCATATAATGACCTATGAAGTTTACATACTTTAGTGGAATTATCGGGATCCATAAAACCTGCAAGCTAATCCATATAAAATTCTTCTGCAAAGTACCATTTAAGAAAGCATTGTTCACATCAAGCTGTCTAATGCTCCATCCTTAGCTCAAAGTAAGTGTCAAAATGATTCTAATAGTAGTAGGTTTAACTACTGGACTAAAGGTTTCAGTGAAATCAAACCTTGCAACTTGTTTATAGCCTTTTGCAACTAACCTAGTCTTGTACTTATTTATTATGCCATCAAGATTCTCTTTAATATTAAACACCTACTTGTAGCCTATTGCTCTTCTATCAGGAGGTAAACCAACTAAACTCCATGTCTTATTGCTAAGAAGAGCTAGATATTCATCTTACATGGCTTGCTTCCAATATTCCTGCTCCGAAGCTTCTGCAACAGTAGTTGGTTCTTTGCTAGCCATATAGACTTTAGGTTTAAAAATTCCATGTTTAGATCTTGTAGTCATAGGATGTGCTAATGGTTGTTTAGATGGTAAATGTGGTAAAGGAATAAAGGGAGAAGTGGGAGGTAAAGTAGGCTAAGAAAACACATCAGACACATCATTTTGAGGGCATAAATGGTCTACTTGTAAAGGAGGAGGAGCTGCATCAGTAGGATCAGGGAGATTTGAACAAGGAGAAGGCACATGAAAATCACCATTTGAAGTTAGAGAAGAACCAGATGAAGAAGAAGGCAAGAACTATAATGGTGAAGAAGGCATAGCTAAAGAGGTAAAGTAGAGGTAGAAGTAGAGCATGAGAGAGCAAAAGGAAAAACATACTCATCAAAAATTACATCTCGTGAGATGAAAATTCTCCCATTTGCATCGAAGCACTTATATCCTTTATGACTGAGACTGTGCCCTAGAAATGTACAAGGCTTAGTCCTAAACTGAAGTTTGTATCTCTCATAAGGTCTGATGTTAGGATAGCACACACAACCAAACACCTTTAATTATAAATATGTTGGTTTTTTATCAAAGAGGACTTCAAGTGGATTTTTGAAATTAATAATAGATGAAGGCAATCTATTGATAAGAAAAATAGAAGCACGAAATGCCTCATCTCAGAACTTAAAGGGCATAGATGCTTGAGCCAACAAAGTTAAAACCATTTTAAAAAATGTGCCTATGTTTCCTTTCAACTACTCTATTCTACTCATGAGTGTGAGGACAAGAAGTCCTATAAATGATGCCATTTTGATTGAGATAATTAGTGAAAACATGAAACTCACCACCCCAATCAATCTGGACGGCCTTTAGTGAATGACCAAGTTGAAGCTCAACTAATGACTTAAAATTGAGAAAGGTTTGAAACACCTCAAACTTGGATCTAAGCATGTAAATCCACGTGAAGTGAAAGCAAGCACAACAAAATATACATAATATGAATAACCACCCAAAGACAATGTATGAGCAGGACCCTAGAGATTAGAATGAACAAGTTGCAATGGTGTATCATAAACAGTATCCGAGAGAGGAAAAGGAACCAAGGCAACAAGCAACACAAACATGAGAAACATTTTTATTAACATGAGAAAGATTACACTTTGAGAGAACTAGCTTAACAATTTTGGTAGAAGGATGACCAAGTCTTTTACACCAGACTTCCAACAAGGTGCTATTTGAGGATGAGGATATTTTACAAGTCTTAAAGGGAATAACATGAGTATAGTCAGAGTTAGACATAGTACAGCCAGAAGTATAAGAAGTGTTTACAATAGATTTGTGATTAGATCAAACAATATAATCAGATGTAGACACATTACAACAAGAGGTAGAAGAGTTATTGGCAACAGTCCGAGTGACAAAATGCTATTGTGGAGAGATAGTTTGAGGCAGAGCAATTGGGACTGATCAAAGACATACAAGCCACCTTTAGGTTTGCCTTTGAAGAGTACTGCCTAAGTTACCTGGTCCTTGACAAGACAATGAAAAGATGAAACTCAAAGAAAACACAATTATCTTGTGCAAACTCAGATACTAAGAGCAAATTCTTTGTGATTTATGGAATATGTAACAAGTGAGATAATTTAAGACACTTGTTATGATCATAGGGAGACTAAAAACTGACTGACCAATAGAAGAAATAGATAAGCCTTTACCATTTCCCATATGAACTTGATCTCTATCACCAAATTCAGCCTTTGTCAGCAAATTCCTTGCATCTACAATCAAATGATTTGTGGCTCCTGAACTAGGATACCAATTGGTGTCAAAACAAGTCACTGAGGTGGCAAACATAGCCATTGCAAAGGGACCATTTGAGGCAAGACTGAACTGCTCAAGCTAAGTATAATCATCAGAGGTGAAATCACCAGCAAACTAATGAAAATGACTTTATAAAGATGAAACCAGTTGAGCAAGACTAGTGAAAGACTTATCAAATCTATAATAACAATTCATAACAAGGTGACTAATCTTGTCATACAATTGACGCTAAGGACAATTGGACAACCAACCTCGACCACCATGAACACGACCTCGACAAGAGAAAGAACCTCGTAAGGAAGAGAAATTCCTAGAAATAGGATTAAATCCACCTGATCTACCAAACACGCTAGAATTGGAATTAATATTTTTCTTAAACTATCAATAAGAAAAAAGATCTAGTAAAGGTATGAGCAACATTAACGGAGTTGAGACTTAGAGGTGAAGAATCAAGCAAATTGAGATTCTTTTCAATTCAAGCCTCTTAAGCCAACAAAAGAGATTCAATGTCATTAATAGTATTAGGATTAGTTCATGAATTTACAGTAAGAACAAGAGATTCATATTCAGGAGCTAATCCTTCAAGAATTGCATCAATGTGATCTTTGAGACTCAATTTATGACCAACAAGATTAAGCATATCAACAAGTCTATAGATCTTCAAAAGGTAATCATTGATTAACAAAGAAACTTTCTTTGTATTCTATAATTGAGTCTTGAATTGACTAGTTTTGGCCCTAATTTAAGCAGCAAAATAGACTTCAAGAGCATGCCATACCTGAGCTAAAGTCTCACTGTTGATTATACAAGTGAGAACACCATCAGTCATCAAGGAAAGTAACCAGGAAAGAATTAATTGGTCTTGTTGTTCCCAATCAAGAAACTCAGGATTTACAATACCAGAAGCTTTATCATCAGTAGATTTGTACATTAATGGTGGACAATGATCGAGAGAAAAAAGGTGCGAGTGTTAATGACCTTGAAGCATAGAAAGCACTTGTTTTCTCCAAACCAAGAAGTTTCTAATCTCCAGTTTTGTAGAAATAGGATGAGTAAAAGAAACATGAATAATCCATGAGGAGGAAGAAGAAGATCCGTCATTGGCAACCATGGCATCCCTCTGATCTGCAACTCCGATTCTGGCAGTTAGCTCTAACAACATGCTATGATTCTAAACAAATCTAAACAATGGAATCGAACAAGAAAGAATAAAGTAGAAAGAGAGATTTTGAGCTTCAAAGAACTCTTTTGGAGAAAATGTTGTATTATGTTATTCATACTTTGATTAGTTGCAGTATAGTTTTTAAGTAGCTATTGTATAGTTTCCTTTCACAAATGAATACATGCCACGTGTAGTAACTGTCTAACTAACTAACTAACTAACTAACAGGTATACTATCCGTTAGATCCGGTTACACTAACAATGACAAACTCGTGATGAGCAACGATCATAGATCCCTGAGCATCAGTGATAGCACGCTCAACCTCAAGCTCTGCCCCTGCCGCGAATTGGCAGACACCAGCATTGCTCATCCTCAAACTTTGCTCTTTTCCAGTGGTCCATTACTTGGTGTTGTTGCTAACAAATCTTAGCTTTTGTCTTTGGAGGAAAAAAAAAGTAAAGAGAGAACAAGAGTGATAGTGGTGTTAAAGAGAGAGAGGAGAAAGGAGGAAGTTTTGGTCTACTAGTTTTTAATATAATAGGCATTTTTGGTATTTTATTTAGTGTAAATGTTTGTCCATATCAAAATAGCCTATTAAAGTTTTCTAAAATTTGGCCTACTAATTTTAATTACTCATTTACCTTGGCCTAAATCCCTCATTGCCTTGAAACTGTCTTTTATTCTATTTGAAGAACTTTTTGTTTTTCCTTATCTTCTCCCTTAAAAAACATTCAGTGATAGATTGAGAAGAAGAAAAGAAATAGAACCAGTAAAAAAGCATGTTAAATCCCAACCTAACCCAACCTGTAAAAGCAATTGAAAGATTGCATATCACAATTTTTAGGGGGCATTTTTTTATGTAGGTTTCTTTAAAATGGTTTAAAATTGGTCTTTTGACTTCAATTTGAACACAACTTTTATATATTTTCAAACAAGAACAGAGCTATATATATGTATGGGTCCATTTGGTAAATGGATTTGAATTAGTAATTTGATTTAAGTTAGTGTGATTTGAATTAGGATTTGAGTTAGTGATTTGAATTGTTATCCTACTTGATGTTTGGATGTGCATTTAAGTTTTAATCTGAGTATGGAATAAAATTAAAATTTGTGTTTGAAGAGGTTATGAAAATAGTTTTTGATTTATCAACAAATCTAATAAATCTTAAAGTTAATGATCCTAAAAAATATGCAATATGAATATTAATTTATTCCTCTCTTCACTAAGAACACAATGAAAAAAGAATCATCTCAGTTGGATACAAATAAAGAAGTTATGATTTTTTTTCCTCAAATATATGAGAGAGAATTTTAGTTTTTACTGTAGCAGAGATATTTAAGTATCAAAAGTTTAGGGTGGTCAAAACTCTAAAAACTTGGATTCTTGATACTCAAAGGATTCAAATTTTGAGATAAACAAACACATATCCAAAGGATTATTCAGACTTGAATCTAAATTTGAGTCCAAAGGATCCAAAGAATTCTCGAAACAAAAAGTTCTCGAAACAAACAGGCCTTATATATATCAAGATAGGCAGCCACCCCACTTGAATTTTTTTTCTATATAATTTTAGATGTGAAATCTAAAATTTGTAATTTGTTGTTTTAAAAATTTTAAAAATCTAGATTTGTTTTACCTTATTGTGTGTAAAATTTCTAACTTGACTTAAGTGTTAAATATGATAATATTTTTAGTACATGTTTGCCCTTATGACATATATATTTTTTGGCTTTATCCTTTTTTTGGAATTTATGTTACAATTTTTCTTGTTCAAATTTATGCAACATTTTATTGAGCTTTGACTACTCAATTTGTGTGGTACAAATCTAAAACTCTAATATTCTATTATAAATCCAAACTTTAGCTTTTTTTTGGTATTATTTAAAATTTATTTTTTAATTCAAAGAAAGAAAAGTAGGGATTTTCAAGAGTTCCATCAAACTGTGGAAAACAAACAAAGTAACTAAAATTAAACCAAATCAATCTAATTTGTTTAGCCTACTCCCAAAAAAAAATCTATTGGATTGTTTTTCTTTTTCCTAAGAAAACTTTTGGATTGGTTCGTGGTTTTAGACATTTCAAACACATAAACCTACTGAACTCACTAACATTATTTTATAACTTTTTTTAAAATTGATGTCTCATGCTTGTCATACTTCTCTTTATTTGCATACATGTTTTTTTTTTTTGTAATTTAATGTTGTTTATGTTTTATTATAAATTAATTAAGATTTTAAATACTTATAAAGTTTCAAAAAAATTAATGCTTTATTTTACAGGATAGTCTCAAATTTTTTACATGCCAAAATTTATTTTGATTATAATTCTAAACCAATCATACTAAGGATTTGGTTTCTCTCAAAATTTTCAAATGAACACAACCACTCAAAAATAGCTTAACATTTTTTGTTTGGTTGGTTGTTCTTCCTTTCAACCCAACCAAACTGATTATGAACACCGTTGAGGTATGCCATTGATGTTGGCCTTGGCCTTTCCAGTTTCTTTTTTTTTTTTTTTTCTCTCCTTTCTCTTTTTCAGAATGCTTTAAAATACAATGAACTAGAGAGCAAGATAAATCTCTTATATTCGCAATATTCAATAACGATGGATAGATTGTTCTATGTTGGTACAGAAAAATAAGTTCCTCATTTAGACGCTTCCTAAAATATGATACTACAGCTAAAATGCAAAAACACAACTTGAATACAATCTTGGACTCATTTATGCCCATTATAACAATAATAACACAATTTTTTGATCATGCATTTGGTAAATGAGTTAAAACTCATAAAATTTATGAGTTTGAACTATGAACAGTTTAAAGCTCTCACATACTATAATGTAAAACAAAAGTATGCTATGATGTGAAACTCTCATATGCAACATATAAAGTGTAGGTGATTACACTTCAAAGAAAAAAATAAAACACACTTTGCTTCTTTCCTTCTTTGTCGTCTCACTCATATAGGAGTTCTCTCAAAAAAAAGAATCCTCTTAAGGGGCATGTAAAGAGTAAAAGAACCTAAGTCCCACATTTAATATTTTAATATGGAAGCCCAAGTTCTTTTAAGTTTGCATGTATGTGTATGTCTATGTTTTTATTTTTAAGATGTAGAACTCATGTTTCTTTCATCCTTTACACCCCCATTGGATTGGTTCAAAATAATTTTTTATTTAATCTCCTATAAAAATTTGTTAGGTATTTTGGGTTGATAGTTAATTGAAAAAACATAAAAAGATAAGTTGCTTAATGTTTTAGATGAAGAAACATAAAGAGACATATGGGATCCATGGAAGCATAGATTAAAAAATTAATATTTCTACTGATATGTTTAAGGAATTTATGTATTTTGGAAATAATGATATGGAAATATGGGTATCGTATCCTTTCTACAGAATATATAGAAATTTCTATGAAAATATCTATAGTCATCGATATTTTGATGGAAATATCAATTTTTGTAAAAACTATAATTTTAAATAATAAAATATCAAGAAATTTTACGAAAATTTTTGCAAAAAATTGACAAAATACCTATATTTTATATTTATTTTTTAATTTATTTTGAAATGTTATAAAATTTGTGTCATTTTTATTTATTTCTCTGATGTAGTCCTTTACAAATTTACTTTTCAATGTGATAAAATTCATATTTTTATTTACTTTTTAAATGTAGTTGTACATTTTTGAATCCTGAAGAATTTTATATAATAGGATGGTCAAATCGATGAGGTAATAAACTTGAAGGAGAACTTAGGAAGTTAAGAAATTGGTTTTTATTAATACCTATTTTTTTGCAAGGTATAAGCCTAGCCCATGTCTCATGACATGGCCCAAGGTAAGGTACATGGACCTAAGCCACGAGGCAACGTCCTTCAAGTGAGTCATGGTTTGGTAGACCAAGAAGCATGAATAAGCCCGTTTTAGTTGGTCTAATTAGATTTTTAAGTCACTTGGGAGATTTTAAATCTAGTTGGAATTGGAATAAAATGAGTATGGAGAAAACTATAGTAAAATCAAGCCAAAAAAACATGCTTAAAAGTCTAACCCAACACTAGGTAAGGCCCATTTATTGACCCATTCGTGCTAGGTCACCCATCGCGTTAACTCGCCAGCTATGTTAGCCTTAGTAGCTCACCCAAGGGAACCCAGCTACAGGGTCATGTAATTTCTTCCATAGAAGACAAACTTCTTTTCAATCAGGGTGAGTCAAAGGCGAACCTAGCCCCAAGGTATGAGCTTTGCCTGAAATGGCAAGGCGAATATCCTATCGCATGGACACCTTTGTAGTAGGCCACCTGAAGTGGTGCTTTCAGGTTGGTTGACCATTAAATGCTCTTGACAAATCTAAACCTATGCTAAAGACCAAATTCAAATCTGAAAAGGAAATTTCCTGCACTGGGAAGTTGCCACACATATGGTTGCTCCCGTGGAACTAGACCTGGAACTACCCCCAACCATATGCCCAAAGTAGGAGGAGCCCAACCAAACTAGATCTCCATTTTTCTTTATAAATAATCCCTTGGCACCCTTAGAAGAGGACTAATGAACCCCATTCTGCTTAGACCACCACCTCAAAGTCTCCAGAGCCACCATAACTACCATCTTCTCCTCCATCTAATTTTCACCTCAAAACTCTATAATCACCACCTCCTTTAAGGTCTAACCACCATATCACTTCCTTAAACTGCTACCAAACAACCTCAAAGCTTCCATAAACTTCATTACCAACCTTTAACCACCTAGGAAAGACAGTTCTAAGACCCAACTCAACCATTCCCACCTGCCAGAAAACTCAAGCTTCTATATTTTCTGTCCAGTCCCAAAAAAGTTCAAGATCTACACGACTACTTCAACCTTTCCAATCTGCCCAAAAGCCTCTACAAACTCCACCTTCAACCTCAAGTTATCAAGGGAAAGCTATATCACCACCAAACTCGACATTTCCTTGCTTGTTGGGAAACTCAAGCTCCATACTTTTTGGAAAATTTCAAGAACACTCCAATTCCATGTTTCACCTTATTTGAATCCGAAAGCACCATAAGACTTTACCAAAACAAGGCTCTTCCATGACCTAAATGACCTTCATGAACAAGCAGAACCAAAGCCACCGTTAAAGGATTGCTACATTTTCTCTCTCTAAGCCTTAAACTACCATGCCTGTCAGAGTCATTTTCCTGTGGGACTGTTTCACTCATTAGGAATCCTTTCTCAGGAAGCCGTTCCACCTATTAGGGACCATTCCTCATAAAGCTACCACACTTGCGGGACCACTAAACCACATCATTTCACCAAAATATTACATTTTGGCCAAATGGACATATCCTCATCACTAAGCACATCAGAAATTCCTCCATAACTATTCACGTTTCTCTCCTACACTACATGCACGCTCGGAGGTCCTTTTTTGCGAAGCTCTCATCTCCAATGAATCCAAAATCGCAGCAAGACTTACCCTTAGACTTGACTGTCATCGGGGCTACCTGAGTCTAGCCATAACCCAGTTGGGGCCACCACAAGGCGAGGTTTAATAGCCCATTTCAGCCATTCACATCGCTAGAACAACCATCATAGACTTGATCACCTCTATCACGCAACATCTTGTCACTTCAGCTTCTGTTAGACAGCACCTAAGCTAATGAAAAGAAGCCATGAATTTTGTATCTCCAACTGTGAATGCCTGCAACAAAAAATCCCCAACAATATTATTTCTTACTTCTTAGCAATTGGGTTAATTCACAATTTACTATACATGGAGAGGTAGTGGCATGACATGTTTAGAACTACATAAGAAACTATTCAAACCCCAAGTCTTATTATCAACGTTATTTAAACCAAGAATGTATTCAAATATTTTAAAAAATACTACAAGCTTTTTTTGGAAATGATGTTTTTCTATTTTATATGAAACTATACATATTAATTGTATTTTAGGTTGATTTTTAACTATTTCCTTCAACTTGAGATTGAATACATAGTATTTATCATATTATGATCATTTTTTACCATTTATATTTATCATATACTTAGTATTTAGGTTGAGAATTTTATCTAAATTATGTATTATTAATAATTTTAAAGTTTCTGAGTCTCATTTAAAACTAAAATATTTTAAAATAATCTTTTATATTTTACGTTAACTTCCATTGATATTGATGTTTTCATTGATATTTCTATTAAATTTAAGTATTGATATTTATATAGATATTGATATTTTCATCCTTACATCATGGAAGTAGGGGAGGATAAAGTGTTAGTTAGTCTTTGATCTTTAAACTAATAGACTGTCCTTTACACTGTTCGAAGGACTTTTTATTTTCTATCTTCTCCCTAAAAAAATCACTGACAGATTAAGAAGAAGAAGAAAAGAAATGAAACCAATAAAAAAACATGTTCAAACCCAACCCACAAAAGCAATTGAGAGATTGCATATCAGATTTTTAAAAGACTTTTTTTTAATATAGGTTTACTTAAACTAGTTTATTTTACAAAGATGGAATCAAATTTTTTACATGCCGAGATTTATTTTGATTATAAGTCTAAACAGATCGCATTGATTGTATATGATTTGGTTTCTATCAAAAATTCTAAGCTGCCAAAACCACCAAAAAAATAAATTAATACTTTTTTATTTGGTTGGTGGTTCTTCACTTAATCCAACCAAGTAGATCATGGACACTGTCGAGGTCTGCCGTTGACATTGTTCTCAACCTTTTATGTTTCTTTTTTTTCCCTTTTTTCGGAATGCCTAGAAAATGCTAGTGAACTAGAGATCAAGATAAATTTCTTACACCCTCATTAATATCCAAGAACGACCAGCAAATTGTTCCCTTTTGGTAGGATAACATAGGCTCCTCATTTAGAAGCTTCCCGAAATACATTACCATAACTAAAGCGCAAAAACACACATTGAATACAAGCGTGGACCCATTTATGCCCATCGTATAAATGGTCACATACTCTTTGAATCGGTAAATGAGTTTAAACTCATAAGTTTAAAGTATAAATGGTATAAAATTCTCATATATTATAATATAAAATAAAAAAATATACTGCGCTGTAAAGCTCTAATGTACTATAATATTTACACTCATTTGTATTCGAAAGGTTGTGAATTAGAAGTCTTAATTCTACCGAGAGCAAAAAATACGAAACAAAAATAAGAACACATGAAATTTATAACGGTTCATCGTCAATGTGAGAGTTACGTCTAATTCAGTCGTTACAATAATTCATTATAATGATGAAGAAGTTTAAAAAAGACAAATTGCACATATTTTCTTTAGATTTTTTTTTTTCTAGCCTCTGTTTCATTCTAATTTTTTTATTTACACTAAAATAAGCCCTTCCTAAGTTCTATTTATATACCTACAAACAAAAAACCCAAAGAAATGCTCGTTTTCATGTTAGGCCTCCCACGGGCAAGGTCACGCCCTTCAGCTAGTGTGGCTGGGTGAAATTACATTTGCGCTATGATTTTTCCTTCGCCTCGCACGGCCTCGGTGCTTTTTGGCGCCCCCGTGTAGCACTCTTCTTGGCGCTAGGTCGCGCGTCTCAGCCTCAAAAACATAATGTTTTTTCTTGCTTCTGCTTAATAAAATTTTGGGCAGAGCCCCCCACACCCTCTAGAGGGGGACGAGATGGTAAAATCGATCTCAATAATTTTCTATATAAAGTAATTATTTAAAAGAACGTTAATGTTCTACGCTTCTTAACACAGACTCATAAATTTAATCTTGTTTATTAAACACCTTCCTCTTTTTCTCTTTTTTTTTTCTCCTTCACAATTTTAATTTGAAAAGTCAGCACATTCTTCTACACTGCTTAATTTCAACACGGACCCTAGCATTGCGTCAGATAAATCACCTCGCTAACTACCCACAAGTAGATGTCCCCAAAAGAAGCCAAACAAAATAAAAAATAAGAAGAAATCCACTGATACTGTTTATGATTTTGTTAAGGTCATGTGGTATTGCCATATATATCTTTTATTATTTAATTACATAACATGAATAAAAGCGCCCAATGACGCCTCTGTGATTCTCCCTTCATTTGTCATATAGAATTTTTTCTTTTTTTTCTTTTTGTTTTTTATTTTTTCCTTCTTTTACATTTCTTCTCTTTTTTACTTTGCCCCCTATTGAAAAAAATTCTTAAATGTATTCATTCGTATTAAAAAAAAAAAAAATTTCATTATAGCCATCTCAACTATTATTTTCTCATAATACGACCAATTAGTTTTCTATCCAGTAATTTTTTTTTCAAATATCTATTTTTGCTATCAAATGTATAGCAAGTTTGATAAGTGTCACTCTCTTAGGGGGTGTTTGGTAGTGGTGGGAACCACTCAGTTTTCACCACAAACTCAGTTATGAACAGTAAAAAGTTCTCACATGCTACAGTAATAATAAAAAAAATTGCTACAGTGTAAAACTCTCACATGCTACAATAAAAATGGTTCCCACTACTAGTTTCCACAACTCTTTCAAACACCCACTTACTCTCTCTCATTTATTTTTTATTTACTAATTTCTTTCTCTTATCTTGATTTTCTTTTTTCTTTTCTCATCTCTTTCTCCTTTATATAACATTATATTACCCTCTCTATTTTCTATTTCTTTTCTCATCCCTACCTCCTTTATATAACATTATGTCACCCTCTCTATTTTCTTTTCTTATCCTTATAACTTTATCTATATTTAAAATGTGTCTATGTATCCCCTCAAAATTTTATCCTCGTAATTTTATATTTATTTTAAAATGTGTTTATGTGTTCCTCAAAAAAAAAAAAAAAAAAAAAAGAAGATGTGTCTATGTGTCTATTATAAATCACCATATTTGTTTATATACAAAACAAACTGAAAACGCACACACACAACACGTGTTTTCGACTAGCAGCATATAAAAAGCTAAATACAACATGACATTGAATAATATTCATGTCGACAATATATAAGAATAGTTTCAACACCTCGATATATATAAAAATAAACGGTTGTTTGGCATTTCAATTAAAATCATTAGTTGCAACCAGTAAATAATGTAAAGTTGTCAGTAACTACTATAAAAAGTAAAAAATTATTATAATAAAACTATTACATGTTATAATTTTTAAACCAACGCTTTCAGTTTCAACCGCTCTTCTAAACACCCTACAAAAGTGTGAAATAAAATTTTTGTGAAAAAAAAATGTGGTATAAAATAAGTACTATATTGCAATTAACATTTTATATGTTACATTGGAGGATCATATAGTCAAGCCAATCATTTATAGTTTAATATGCACTATTATTATAATTTTGTTTTAGGTAAAAAGTTAGAATAAGACATATTTTTATTATATTGGTAAGTATTATTATTTTGATCGTTGATCTAATTTATGCTTTACGTTTATGTACAATAAATTTTTAACCTAAATACTCTGAAAATTAAGTAGTTAAAAATTTTAGCTAATGGTTAAAATTACCTCTTAAGTGTTTTTTTACCTCTTGGGTAAAAGAGAGTCGGTTTTTTATTTTTGGTGTGCGTTGATGAGATTCTTCATTCATTTGGAGTTTAGAGTGAGAGAGAGTGAAGAGTGATGATGATGATGATGTTGAGAGGGAGAGGGCAAACGCCAAAGCGCTTTTGAAGATGCAACAATGCCACGCACACCTTGTCAGCTTTATCACCACTCTTACTCTTAAGTCCCCCTACCCTTTTGTCCTTTTTTAACCCTTTTCTTTTTCTCCCTTTCTCTGTCATTTTTTTTTTCCACTTTTATCCCAGAATTCCCTCTTAATTACCTCACAGCCCCACTTTGCCCTTTTTCTTTTCCACTTTTTTCAACCTTCAACTTCCGGAATCGGATTCTGAACGCCTTCTTCCGTCGGATCGGAGCAGAACCCGGCGACGATTTCCGCCCTTTGTTCGTTTTTTTTTTTTTTTTTATGAGTTTCGGATTTTCGACTTCTTTTGGATTCGAGTGCTGAAATTGGACTTTTGTTTGGATTAAAGGAATTTTCGGATTCTCGAGCTTCTTCGTGCATGCAACGGATTGATGGCGAAGTAGTGAGATTCGCTGCGATTTTCGGCTTCTTCTGAGGTTTCGATTTTGGACGAGAAAGTGGAAATCTTGGATTTTCTGGCTCTGCATGCGGCAAGCTTTGAGGGATCCTCTGTCCTAGGTGGAGGAGGATCCCTATGAGGAAATTTGTGTTCTTCAAGTGTGTCGATTGCTCTGAAGAGAGGGTTTTGTCGTGGTGAACGTGAATAATCTAGTTGTGAGGGTTTCGAATTTTGCATTTTGAGAGTTTGTTTCGAGATTTCGGAGATACAATTCGGTGGGAAATGTTTGGCTCTGGTCCGGAATCAGGACGTGAAAGCGGTGGACATTCTGGATCCGTTTTGATTCCGACGAGGTTTGTTTGGCCTTATGGGGGAAGGAGGGTGTTCCTCAGTGGTTCTTTTTCAAGGTTGTAAGCATAAAATATGAAACTTAATTCATAAGTTCATGAATCAGTATGTCACTAATTTGATATATATATATATATTGAACTGTTCTTTCTTGTCTTAAGAGAAATTCTTGATACTTTCTGGTCAAAGCTAAGAAATTATGTAATTGATTTATGGTAGATTTGTGATGTGGGTTTAGATCCATTTTTGTGTGCACAGATGGTCAGAACCTATACCGATGTCTCCAGTTGAGGGATGCCCAACTGTGTTTCAGGTTGTGTGGAACTTGTCTCCGGGATACCATCAGGTTAACGAATGCTTATGATTGACAACTGAACTTGGATCGTTTTAGAAAACCTTATAATCTCCATAATCGTTTTACACGGAAGCTTTGACCCTTATGGCTTTAATATCTTTATGTATTGAGAAATTTAATGGTGGACATAATTTTGTTTGATTATAATACGTGTTCGTTTTTATGTAACGCAGTATAAATTTTACGTCGATGGAGAGTGGCGGCACGATGAGCGCCAGCATTTTGTGAGTGGGAATTATGGCGTTGTGAACACTATAGTTGTGTCCGGAGAGCCGGACATGGTTCCTAACGTTTTTCCTCCTGAAACACCTGGTAGAGCCAACATGGATGTAGATAATGATGTCTATATGCCTGTGGTAAGATTTTTTGTCATTTTGGACCCCTGTATTTCTGCTGGTTTTTATTGTTGTGGCATCAAAGTCAGAACATATCCCAGAACCACTCAGCTACCCCCAGTAAGGATCATGAAAGGCCTAGTAATTTCCGAGCTCCTAGATGATGCCGAAGCATTAATCCCCGTCTCTTTTGCCAACTCAATAACGATACTGAAAGCTTAATAATTGCTGAGCTGTCCCCCCTCTATATAATGATAGCTATGGACCTCCTAATCTCAAGTTCTTTAAAGTTAACTGTTTCTAGCAAGTTTCAGTTGATGCAAAAAGTGACTTTTTAGTGTTTACATTATGAAGCATCAGTGCTTTGTTTATGCAAGGATCAGATGGGAAGAGTTTGGGATAGATTACAGATTTGTGAGGAAGAATGATGGAGATATTCTTGGGGCAGCAACAATACTTTTATTTGGTGCACATGATTGGAGAGCGCACGAGAGTTTTTAGGTGGAGAAAGGATTGTAACGCAAATAAAGGTTAAGGTTTTGAGAGGCTTGTTTAGGTATTAGAAAGGATTGAAACGCAAATAAATGTTAAAGTTTTTATGAGTCTTGTCTCTACCAAATTAACTTATCTATGAAAGGGCACCGCCAATAAAAAATTATACCCACACATTCCAGTAATATAACAAAAATAGTAAGGGCCGTGACACTTTGCTTAATTCAAATTCTTGGGTCTGCAACTTTTGGGCAAGGATGGAACGGCAAAATGGTGATTTGGAAGCAGGGTTCTGCTCATTTGCTGCTGAACTGTCTTCAATGTATATGCACATCCTGCACAGAAATTGGAAATCCTTATGATATTTTACAAGAGAGTTGATACTTTAACTTAGCACTTGATAAATGCTATCTTGCTTTACAAACAAGTATCTTGTCCTTGATTTTTTCTTTGCGTTTGCAGGAAGCTTTTCCAAGAGCATCAGAGTCTGATATAGAGATCTCTCGGCATCGTATATCTGCATTTTTGTCCACACATACTGCTTATGAGTTGCTTCCCGAGTCAGGCAAGGTTTGAATGCTCAACTCTTGTCAACAATTTATTTATATATTTGTTGAATTGGGTTTCAGCAGTTTAATTAATGTGTTTAAGCTCGTAGTTCTGTGAACTTTGCAGGTCATTGCCTTGGATGTTAATTTACCAGTAAAGCAAGCATTCCATATCCTATATGAGCAGGTAGATGTCTTCTATCTACAAAGTCTTAATAGATAGGATCAATGACACCTGGGCCGGGGTTTTGTTGGGGGGGGGGGGGGGGGGGGGGGGGGGG
>CAMOHE010047684.1:40371-62431 GCA_946598075.1 Artocarpus hirsutus
GAGGGGGGTGTGTGGGTGTTGTTGTGGGGGTGGTGTGCCTTGTTTTCCTCTGTTTCTATTCTTGGTAACGTAAGTTTTTTTCAGGGCGTTCCTGTGGCTCCTCTCTGGGATTGTTACAGGAGCCAGTTTGTTGGAGTTCTCACTGCATCGGACTTTGTTCTCATTCTGAGAGAGGTTTGTCCAATTGAACTGCTTTCTTATTTCTTTTAAGTGCTAACTTGTGCTGTCATAATTTTGGAGTAAAACCTTCACACATCGAAATTAAGTAAGCATGAAGTTCAGCTTAAATTAATCGGTTAGAAAACTGTAGATTATGCCAACTAATAATAGGCAGTTACCACCCCAGTTGGTAATGGTGGGGTGGGTTAAAGGGGGACAAAAAGTTAGCAAAAGGTAGATTAACCTGTTGCAAGGTACATACAAAATTCCCAATCTTGTGCTCTTTTTGTGGAGAACTTAAGACTACAAATTGGGACATGTAGGTTTTTTTTATGATCCGTGAACTTAACATGTTCCACTCGCTTCCTTCTTGCCTTTCTTTTATTATTTTATTTTCTGTTTGCCGGGAAAAGATCTTTTCTCATTATCCGTTCTGGAGCAAACTAATTGGGGAAGATGGATTCTGCTTCCTAGCAAAATAGATTTCCAATTGTGGTTGGAAAAAAAAGTGAGAAAAAAGATTCATCCTTGTGAAGATTAACGGAGTATCTAATTTCCTGATTGCTTGCCCTTTTGTTGCATCAGTTGCATGTGCATGGCTCGATTCATGTTAATGGACCAGTTTTGAGCCATAATTGGTAATTGGCTGATCTACGTGCTTTTGCTTTTGGGTGTGTTGGGTGCATGGAAGTTTATGTCGATGCTTTATTGTCTCTTTTTCTTTTCTTTCGTTAAAAAATCATGCAACAAACACATGTATGCCAGTTTGTCTTTTCACCCTACTAAGATTGTATGATCCTTTCTAGCTTGGTAATCATGGATCAAATTTGACTGAGGAAGAGCTTGAGACTCACACTATAGCAGCTTGGAAAGAGGGAAAATCACATCTTAACATACAATTGGATGGCAATGGAAGACCTTATCCTAGGCGTCTTATCCATGTAAGTTGAAACGTCTAGTCATGGCATGGATTGCATCGTGAACTGTGAAGTCTAGTTTTGTACGTTAATGTCGTGGAGCTACCGCATAACCATATCACGCTTAAAATGTTTTGTGAGGTTCTAGCTAATACGAAGCAAACTGGACAGTTTCTTCTATTTTCTATCTATGCCCTGCTAATTAATGGCAATACTTGGATTTGCCGAGTTCAAATATCTAGTTTACTCATAATTAGTAAATAACCTGCAGGCTGGGCCATATGACTTTCTCAAAGACGTTGCTTTGAAGTTATTACAAAACAAGGTGGCTACAGTTCCCATTGTCCATTCTTCTTCACGGGATGGTTCATTTCCTCAGCTACTGCATCTTGCTTCCTTGTCTGGAGTACTAAAATGTAAGCTTATTATTCTCTTCTTAGTTGAAAGTATTTGACTTAGCATTAATAGGCCAATTTTCAGGTATATGTAGGCATTTTCGACATTCTTCTAGCTCCTTGCCCGTTCTTCAACAACCGATTTGTGCAATTCCTCTGGGCACGTGGGATCCAAAAATTGGGGAGCCAGGTCGACGACCACTTGCCATGTTGAGACCCAATACCTGTTTGAGTGCTGCCCTATCCATGTTGGTTCAAGGTGATATTCTTTTGTTCCCTGATCATCCGCGTTAGGTTTTCAGGTGTGATTCTCTCAGAGTGAAATCTTGTGAAGTGTAGGCAACTAGCTTCTTTATCTAATTATTTTCTCACATTTTTTCACATTAGATATTTGTCTATAGACTACACACATCTCTTTCTTTGGTGCTTTGTTATAGCTTTGTAATTGATCTGGTGAGATGGTGAAAATTTAGAGAGAGATTTTTCTTTATCAGGTTACTGGAAGTTGTTAGGCCTTTGGTTCTTGCATCTTTTACCTTAAAATATAGTCATAAAGAACTAAAACTTAACGAGCCCATTTAATCTGTAACAAATTTCTGGCTTCTGCTTATTTTATGCTGCATCTCTCTTGCAGATGAAGTTAGTTCAGTGCCCATAGTGGACGATAATGATTCATTGCTCGATATTTATTCGCGAAGGTAATGTGCCATTCCATCCACTCTTACCTAGCTGGCTCCCCAATACTACTTATATACTGCTGGAGCCAACTTATTCATGTACCTTTATGTCCTTCACAGTGACATCACGGCTTTGGCAAAAGATAAGGCTTATGCTCGGATTAGCCTTGACGAAATGAGTATCCATCAGGTAACGGCTAAAACGTTGCTTGCTTAAGTTCATCTCCTGTCATTTTTAGCCGTGGTTTTTACACATTGGCAGTGTGCTTGTTAGCCATGGTCTGGTAAGATCGGGATGCTTTTTGTTATCCGGATGTCAAATGGGTTCATTTGTTATCTGGAAGACTGGTTTCACAAGATTTTGTATGTTCAGTTGCAACTTGATCCCCACCTCCCTCTCTCCCTCCTTGATAGAGAATTTTTTTTTGAGCTGCCTTTGGTTTTTTAAGAACTCGAACTCCTTCCTTTTGTGTCAACCTGTATAGGCGTTGCAACTGGGACAAGATGCAAATTCTCCATTTGGAGTTTTCAATGGACAGAGATGTCAGATGTGCTTGCGATCTGATCCTCTGCATAAAGTGATGGAACGGTTGTCAAATCCCGGTAATTTTAAAATTTTATCTACGTTTTCTGCCTTATGCTTTTACATAATTTAAATTCTTGTCTTTGGGATTTCAATGGCATCCCTGTACTTTATTGCACGCGATGATTCTCACTTGGTTGCTTTCTTGCTTCTAATAGGGGTTAGAAGGATTGTGATTGTAGAGGCCGGAAGCAAGCGTGTTGAGGGGATTATTTCATTGAGTGATGTGTTCAAGTTCTTGCTAGGTTTAGCTTAACTATGGAAGCCACCATTTCCCAAAGAAAGGTTTTTGGTGGTAGGCATTGGACGAAACCCGTTTACGTTGGCAAGAATTCGTTCTAGCTAGTCTCTTCATCTGGTATTCTGAATGGACCGCATTTTATCTTCCAAAGTTTTCATTGGACGGTGTAGTTCTGAAGCATACCCCCTTTTAGAATAGAAATTACAAAAGAGAAAAAAAAATATCTGTAAATTGTGAGGACTTTTTTTTTTTTTTCGTTCCGTAACCAAAATTAATAGCAATATCACCATGGTGCTGCGGGGCTGCCATCTTGATATCATATCAAGTGCTAACCTAGTGAGAGAAAAGAAAAGGAATGTGGCACCCTATGCTGTTGGTCGTCTGTACGTAAAAAAGTGGCTTGTAAGTTAAAAATATTTAAGTTACTGTTATTGGTTTCCTTGTCCGTTTTCGGTGTAGCATTTATCTGGTACTTTTACCTTGTATCACCAAAAAAATCATAGAATCACTGTTTAGATATTTGGTTTTGTTTCTTCTATTCAATTTACATGGCCTGTTTACATCTCATGTTCAATCTTCATTTTCGTTTGATGCAATTCCATTGGATTGTTTTCTATTTTATCTTTTATCGGATAAGCAAAAGAATGGAAGGTAGTCAAAGAGTTCACATTCTTGTTGTTTTTCAATTTCATTTATCTTTCTCATTATATTCTTTTACAGTTGGTAAGCACAATAAAAGCTAATCAGGTAGATTTATGGCATGAATTTCTAGTAATACATGGGATTGATTAAATGATTAATCTACTAAATCAAGTATTTATCAGTCTATATCATCTCCATGAACTTTAACAAACACTTCTCACTCTAATCTTGTATAATTTTTCCTGTTTGAAAAAACAATGAAGGTTTCCAAGAAATCGGAGTTTTTAACCAAATTAAAAACTGGTATCCAATTGGTTAGCCCTATTAGTACCATCACGTTCGTCGGATTTTACCGTGAAGAGGACAGAGCGCGGGTGCTTCCCTCTAGGCGGAACGCTCCCCTACCAATGCAATTTTACAAACAAGTGTTCTCTTTCTTTCCTCTGCTTATTCCGCCCAATGAATCGGCTCTTTTTGAGGTACATTCAGAGCTCATTCAAAGTACTAGCTGGATCATTCAGGGAACGAGATGTTGGACTACCCCTCGTGACAAGAAATGAAGGGGAGGCAAGTTCTCTATTCTTGATGCAGAACAGACAACCATCAAGGGAGGATTGACAAGTCTGGTTTAATAGCGGATTAATGCTGTTGAGTGTGACTGAGGGGCTGTTTCTGATGTCTGAGAATTTGATTCATATGGATTGTCTTCGAAAATGGCTGGCCTATTCTGTTGATTCCAGTAGCAAGGACAGGTTTTGGATGGAGGAATGCCACAGACCCCAGTTGCGTTCTCCAATGTTGTCACGATTAAATGAAAACGTGATTTTTCCTTGGAAAAAAAAAAAGAGAGAGAGGTTTGATTTTCAATAAAATTGTGAAAAGGGCTAATAATCTGCTATTAATTGAAAAGAGAACTACTGTAAACCACTCGACGGAGCAGTTCATAATCCCACATCCCGTCAAAATTGCAACTACAACAAAATTTATTTCTGGGCTTCAAAGTCCACTCCAAATCAGAATATCTACACACAACAACAGGAAAATTACAATTACGATGGAACATCAGAATATCTAAACACAACAACAGGAAAATTACAATTACGATGGAACCAATTTAACTTCCGTTTCCTCTTTGCTTAAAAACAACAAATAACTTGCAATGTAAAAATGAGGCGATTGGAGCTGCCAAGTCGAGACCGATCAACCGTCCCACCACTATATTTACATGAACCTGCTTTCAAGTTGTGTCTTAATAGGAACCTCTCACTGATCATGCTCGACCCAATTATGTCACGTAATTGCCAGTTGGTTCGTGTTCGATTTGGAATAGCTTTTGAGATTAAGCCGATTCCAGAGAATTCAAGGAAGCATGCGCATCATACTCAAGTTGGTACAAGTGCTAATATTTGGGTCTTGATTCTCCCCATGTACGTTTGTATTTCTCTGTATATTTGAAGATTTTGTGGACAGCATGGATGCAAGCTTGTGACCGCAGAATCTAATATCTGAGCCACGTCGGCCGGAGGATACTGCCTTTCAGTACACGTCTGCATATCGAAAGTAACAAACATCAAGCATGACAAAGATACAGTAGGGAAATGATTTGAGGACAATTATTTTCCTCTCTACATATTTGTTTTCAGTCCTTTGTAAGTTCTAATTACTTGAATCATGTCTGATTTAGAGGCGAAACTGACTGCATGGAAATGACATTAATGAGAGCATGGGCGGAAGCCAAAGCCAGTGAAAGTTGAATAACAATCTAGTAGGTGTGCGGTGAAGATTGGCTAAAAAATATCACAGTGACACTGTGTGCGTATGTGTTTTGTGTTGCGTAATATAGCATACATATGGGCTTCAAGTCTAGAAAGTCTTGAATTACCTGTATCATAAGCAAAGTAGCAACACATGACGTGATGACCTCTGACGGGACTTGTGCCCCATTCTTGTCAGAATCCGTACGTGAGTTTGGAGCAGTTGAATCATCAGTATGGTTTGGCTCTGATGTAGAAGAAAGCTGCCGATTGCGATGCCCCAAATTGCCATTGACCTGGTCCTGAGGCCTATTTATTGATACTCTGGAATCTGATGTCAATGACTTGTCCATGGACTCTAAGGCTTCCCTAATCTTTGCATAAGCATCTTCCCCTTCCCCTCTTGATGAAAATGCCTGTAAGTTTGGGATAAAGAATCTTCATAAACTGAGAAGAGATTAATATTATTTTACGTGGCGGCACTGCTACCAGAAAGTATTTCTCAATGGCATGTTTAGTACAGGAGTGCAGATTATCTTCTAAATGCTGTGTGTTCTTGGGCAAAATTTCAGATTTAGTAAAGCCTTTTTCTTTTTTTTCTCTTTTGCGAAAGGCCATAAGGGTCTCATAATGGCGTTAGGTTCCCAGTTAATATTGAGTGTTTGATTATGATTAAGAACATCTATAACATCATACTGTCTTTCAAAACACATCTCTTAGCAGGCAAATTGCGGTTGTAGCTTTTAAGAATTGGAGGGTGGTGTTGTAAACCCATAAATCAAATCTCGAGGGTGGAGTTAAGCTTTTCAAAATTGGAGAATTTTTCAAAAAAAAAAAAAAAATTACAAGGCATAGTTTGTAATTATCCCATTGTTCGTTCGACAACCACACCACAAAAGTTTGATACGTCAAGAAGAACGAGAATGTAAAGAAGAAAAACAATAAAAAATTGAAATGTTGGAACACAAAAGAGCACACAAAGAAAAGCACAGAGGGCCTTCAACCTGAATAGCAGCATCAACCATTGCTTGTGCTTTAATTGTCGATCCTTTAACAATTTCAATGACAGTAGATCCTGAGTCTTGGGGGATGGAAAAACTATCAAATGAACCTGGAAGGACACTATGGACACTAGAATTAGCAGGGGCCTTCATCCAAGGAAGCAAGGCATTTCCAGGGTAACTATTACGTTGCCTCAAATCAAGCAAGGCTGAAGAAACCTGCATCCAAGAACAACTGATTAGATGCTGCTGCAGACAGGTTAGATATGATAAATTTTTTTTAAGAAAAACATGAACAACAAAGGATACATAGTGACGGAAGCCACATGCCTGGTCACTGGCTTCCTTTAGCTGTACAAGTACCGTTGCGTAATGCATCTTAAAAGGCTCAGAATTTTTTAAAGTGTAGTCTCCACTATTCTGGTTCTCCAATATTTCAGTGTTTGTTTTTCTAAGTTCCATCAACAATGCTTCCTATAAGACCAAACGAAAAAAAACAAAGGGCCATGTTAGACCATAAATCTAAGGAAAACTAAACTATCATAGATGACATTAAGGTGGACATTTTTTCTTCTTGTGCTTAACAGATGACAAAAAGCTGAAACTACGTCACTGCAGATTTACCCAACAAAATATCTTAGAAGTCAAAAAATAAAAAAAAATAAAACAAAAATAGAACAAACAAAACAAAAGAAGAGAGAGGGAGACCTAAGAAGGCACAAAATAAAATGACAGAATCTTCGAACACCAGTCCAATTAAATAGAAATCCCAACGAACTAACATAATCAAATGATCAAAATGGATGCTAGGTTTTATAACCTTTTTGTCAAGGGCACGAGTCAGCTCAGAAATAGCTCGTATATCAGCTTCCCTTACTTGGTTATTTCCCCCCGCATAAGACTGACCATAGCCTACTGGTTGAGCACCAACAATATCGATTGCTGCCACCTTCAATTGCGAAATGGCATGGGTTGCATCCCTCTGGACATAATTTATTGAGTAAATTATGTTAATTCATCATAACAACAAGTGTACTAATTTTGTGGATAAGATAATACGTTAAAATTTTGTGGACAAGACGATACCTCTGTTTATGCACTCACAACACATATTCACATACATGTATATACAACTCATGCAGTGGAAGGGCAACTTAGAAAAAAAAAGAGAGAGAAGCAGAAAACCCGTGTACACTTTGTAGGGAACAACGATTGTTAATTTGTTTATACTACTTGTCAAGGAGTGACCAATTGCTATAGATCCTTGCCATCCACAATGGCAGAAAAAACTCCAATCACAGATTTCTCTATACACACGTACAAACATATATACATATATGCTTACACATATGTACATATACATACATAAATATATCCTAGCGATGACCCAGTCCCAGCTAGCCAGCTCAAATTCAAACTGGAGCTGTTGCTTAATTCTACATCTGGGAAGAGCAATAAAAAAGCATGGCCATCCGCCCCGGATTACATGGGAGCAAATGACAGATTAATATAGAACGCATTTGATTCCAAAACAAAAATGTAAAGAACAGAACAAGGTAAACATATAAAGAAAAGACTATTAAGTAGTAAACTCGCAGTGGGCCTTGATGGCCAAACAAAGATTTTGAGCAAAAAAGAAATGAACCGGCGTTTAGTAAGCATGCTGACCTTTACATGCTTTCCCGAGGTACTCATGGGACTCTGCACTTTCTCCGGATGGCCACTTGAAGCACACATCATGTGCCCAGGAATGTTCAGACTCCCATTCATTTGTGGGTCCTTATATATAAGAGGAAATTTGTGGCCAGCAATATTCTGTCTCCTTAGAGCTTCTGGCATATTTTCCAATGGGTTTAAAGGCCTACAATCAACGTCCTACAAGGAAATTTTTTTCCCACGTTACTCCCCAAAAGAGAGAAATGGTGCTGCTATTACAACAGAAGTTATTAGCCCTAGAAACATTCTTTGCTATAAAGAAAGAAAATAAAAATAATATATATATATAAAGAAACAAATAACATCTCTAGAGGACCTCACCAAAGAATACCATTAAAAAGTACCTTCAACTAAATATCAAACATACTTGCATACCACAACGAATGAAAACGAAACAACATTTCCGTATCTGGTCAAAATAATCACTTCCATTATTTCAGTAAACTTAGATACCTATTTAGCATAAATGTCTTTACAGTCTTTTGCATCAGTTTCAACTTATCAGCCAACTCACAATAAAGTCCTTTAACGTTCACCTAGAGTGAATAAAGGAACACGATATACAAAATCTATAAACACAAGTTGAGAAGAAGAAGAAGAAGAAGATGAAGAAGAAGAAGAAGAAGCAAGTACCATAACAAATTCTACGCCCATCTCCGGACAGTCAAATTGAACCCTGCACCTATCATGATCAACTGTAAGCACACTTGCATCATGAATTTCTCTCGTTCTGGGATGGAGGGCAATTACTCGTTGTCCAACTGTTAAAGGTCTAGCTAAATCTGTGGGGAGACCTTCTCTCACACCAGTATGAAGTTCGCTATAATGTTCTCTTACAGATTCGCGATATTGTTTAAGTTTCTCTCTTTCTTCAAGAAGAAAACGTTCAGAAAACCTCCGGGGTTTACCAAGGGAACTGCAGTAACAAGCAACTCCTACTTCATACATGCTTTATTGAAAGTTTTACTCAAAGGAGAAAAATAAAATATGCGTAAAAAGGGGAAAAAAAAGTGTACCTTCTTATGACACCCCACTCAACACGAGTTAGTCTTGGGATGTGCCCCAATCCAACATGGTTTAAGTACTCCTCAAACTCCCTCTTGGCAAACCAAGGGTAATCTATTGCACTATAAAACCACTCAAAGGTGACCCATCTACGCACCAAATATGATGATAGGCAACAAGAAAGCTTTTCCTACAAATTAAAAGTGAAAAACATGAGTTGGTTCTTATAAGATTTTTTTTTTTTTTAATCAAAAAGAAAAAAATAGGAGGGCTTGACTTACCTTTGTTGAAGTGCAATGCTTGTTAACCTTCCCTTTTATCATATTCTCAGAAGACTTGATCTCTTTGGGGAAAAATGCTTGGGGTATATGCATTTTTCGTTTACTTTTTTTGATTGGTAAGTTACCTTTGCTTGCAGCAGGGACTTGGACAGATGATACCATTGGATCAGTTCTAGTTCCAGTTCTTTTGTAATCATTATTCAAAGAACCTTCAGCTGATGATCTAACGGATCTCCATTGTTTAGAAGGAGTAGAGGTTTGATTGCTACGTTTTCCTTTAATAACTGGTTTACTCTCTTCTTCCCAAGGGACCTACAACACATCACAAAAAAGGAGATGGAATTACCATAGTTTCCCAATGCGAAATCCAGAGAATCACTTGTACTGATAACAAGTCACTCCTTCAGATATGCCTATGTTTGTGTATTGTGCATATGCATTATTCTGAAATCTCTTAAGGGGAAAAAAAAAGGCGAGAGAGAGGTTTGTTTTTGCTGCAGAAAACATTGAGAGTAATTTCATTTACTGTCTGCAAATTACTACAACTTAATCATTCTAAAGTATGAATACCAAGTATCTGCACTTCTAGAAAAAGCTGCATACCTCAGCCTTTACAAGGTCACTTGTACTAGAATCCAAATGAGCTTCCACACTTGATAGCTGTAACTTGAACAAGAATTGGCTTTATCATCAGATTGACTAATAAATTAATAATCAACTCATAAGATAGAGACGATAAACAGATGAAGACGAAAACAATATATTATGAAGGGGAACCATTTAATGTGCACCTGTGGTACCGAGGACTTCCGCTTCCTTTTCCATGCTTTGGAGTCAGAACAAGGCTGTTGTTCCATTGTTGATACAATATCAATACCAACTGTTGAGTCCCTTCCAAGTTTGGACTTTTTGGAACTAGTACCCCCAACTCCAGAAATTGCATTGGTTGCCTTTTGTTTTGCAGAAGTGAATTTATTTCTGCTTCTAACTTGGCTTGTAGATGTGTCTTCAGGTACACTGCATTTATCTTCCACATCGAGAGTTGTTTTTTCTTCCTTCAACTGGACGGATGATTCTAAATCGAAACAGATTATGATAAAAATTCAAAACCATTAGAATAAAACAAGGGCTTAACCATTTGAATGGACATACTAAAGATCAAATATCTAAATGGCTACACCAAATCAACAACAATAAACTCTGAATTTAACTTTAACTTAAACGTCATAGACAATCTTTTACCACACTCACCAAATTCATTTTTCTTAAACTATCATCTAAAAGGTTGAAAAATATACAAATTTTAACTCATCTACACGTAAAATGTTACCTGGCATAAAAAATTAAAAACCAACAAGTTTAGACAAAAATTACTTACCAGATTCCATCGTGCATGGTGGCATCATGAGTGACAAATCAGCCAGTGCTTGCAGAGCATCAAATTCAGAGCTTTCAACTGCAAGATTGACAAGCAAAACACTCAATTTGTTGCAAGTGCAGCTAAATTTTTAAAAACTGAACCAAAGAACAATTGGATAACTGATAAAAAAACCAGTAGCTGCAAATATGGAAACAGATCACGGCGTTAAAGGTAGAAGGTTTTCACTATGTATCGCATGTGTGTGCACACGTGCATGTGCACATGCATGCACTATATATACATGGATTTGAATGTCTACCTAGAATTATTATCTACAGTACACAAAAACATTTCTCAATCTTTTTCTTTAGTTTATGCTTCTTGTTTCCCTGTAGATAGGTTATTTAGTACAATTTAAGTTATGTGATGTGTGTGTGTGTGTGTGTGTGCGTGCATATACATATACATAGAAGAGTACATATATATAGAAGAGGAGGAGAGGGGTCACCTCCAAAAAATAATTTCTTGCTTCTCTTCCTTTGACCTTGTGAAGAAACTCGCTCGGCTTTTGCATTTGAAACTTCAACATCAACTTTTCCTTTCAAACTGCTGACATTAACCCCTTCTTCTGTCCCACTACATGCTTCTCCACCATCATCGTCTTCAACTTTCTCTTTCTTTCTGTAAAACTTCTTGCCCTTCCGATGAACCTCGACGGTACCAACACCTTCCATATCCACCAAGGAACTAGTATCTTTTCCATAATCTCCATTTTCAGCTCCCCTGCTTCCCACACTACCTTCTAACCAGTCTTCATCCACGGAAGCATCATGGAGTCGGGCACGAGCCATCTCAGATTGTGGGTGCTATATCACATAAGCAAGGAAAACGTCAAATTAATAGTTTAATTGGAAAGGATAAAAAGGCAGTGGCTGAAAATAGTAAACTTGTTACACGCCATCCATTAATAATTTTCCCCAACTCAGAGCAGGAGAGGAGCTCACATGTTCTTGTTTTTTGTATGGTGTGGAAACTTGGGGAGAACCAACTCTTTGCGCGGCCTCAGTCAATGCCAGTGCTGCCACATGTAAACCATCATCCTCGTTATCATGATCTGACTTTCGGTTCTTCTTAATCGGTGAAACATAATTTTCCCCATAACCTTTCTTGTGTGAATATGAAACAGGAAAACGTGGTGTCCTCTTCCCAACCGCACGAGGCTGACTACCTATATGAAGGCACAACAACATAACTCCAGTATCATATGGTAAATGATTTAGTTAGTAGAACAAAACCACTTTTAAGAAACTAGTATTCAGCTAAGTTGAACTTTGAGAGCAGATATCCAAGAAAGAGTGTGCATGGAAAGAGTGTGCATGCCTGTATGGACATAATCAACAGCCAAAGAAAAATAAAATAGCAATAGTGCAAAGAAAAGCTACTAGGATAATAAGCTTCAAAGTACTGCAATTGTGGACGTCCATTCTCTCATATTTTGGGGGATAGTTTAGAAACTACCACTGTAAATGTTCAAGAGAAGCAAAACAGCTAATCTGATCACTCATGTACGAAAAGTGGTTAAAAGTCAGTTCAACAAAGAAAAACCATCAAGAACCTAGATATGAATAGCCAAAAAGGGAAAAAGGAAGACCATCAAGAAAAATAACTTTTAAAATCAATTTACGACCCCCCTTCCTTTGTCATCCAGAGACCCTGCTAGAAAAAGACATTCTAAATTCATCATATTCATGGTCTTCTATTTAGTCAGACTTACAATGCACATTCACTTACCAAATGTTGTCTTGTCCTCTACCTAGAAAAAAAAAGAGAACATATTTTCGTAGTTTCCTCACTTCTCTTTAGTCTTTATTTACTTCTGTTCGTTTCATAGATTCAAGTTTCAACCACAATAAATACATTTTTGCTTTTCTCTCACAAGAATTCAAATTTTTATTCAAACTTTCTGCTTGAACCAATGAACCAAACGGGATATTAGAATCCATCTAGACAAATTATGCCAACTTTCATTGTTTTTATTTCTGCCTCTGTCGAACACTTCAACCTAATTTTGTACATTCTTTACATTTATACATAATTCAACCTCCTTTCTATCAGTTTGGTTTTAAGAAGAAAAAAACCACAACTTTATAGTACATGTAGTAACTTAAAATTGATCAAAGTACTATAGCAAAAAACCACAACTCAATATTACATGTAATAACTTAAAATTGATCAAAGCACCATAGCAAAATGCTTAATAACCTACATGAAATGGCACATTATTTTACCATCAGTCCGTTTCCTTTTTAGTAATGATAGGCATCCATCAGCGGATGAATAAGAATAGAAAACATCTCTTGACGTGTTAATTTGATCCCTGCCACGCTTACGTTTCAGAGGTTTCCGAGAAAAGCCTAAAGCATCATTGCTCTCTTGTTCACTATCACTTGATCCCTGTAAGTTTTAGATCATGAAAGTAAGTACAAAAAAGATCTTACCAAGAGATTATTTAAATGCAAGGTAAAATTGTACTCATTTGTTTTCACCTCAGTGTCAACGAATAACAAAGGTATAAAATGAAAATTAAGCACTCCCATTCATGTAAATCTCCAGATGTAAAGATTAATCAATTAATAGCAATAAAGATGCAGAGATGCACGCTTAAAAGTCATATTGATCTCACCAGAACATTATAGTGATCTGTCATCATTGCTATAAGGCCAATTACAGAAGCTGTCCCCTCTGGCAAGGACAAGTAAGCCTAAAAACCAAAACAATATCCCAAGTAAAACCTCATACACACTCTTGCATTTTTGTAACTTTAAATGATACATTTATCTAGCAACCATGGAAAATATGTACCTGGTTCATACTGTAAAGAGCCTCCACCATCTCAACACTTCTGTTGCGCACTACAGCAGCGACCTAGAAATCCACAAAAAAGAAGAATATGTAACTCAAGAGGGAAAAAAAAAAGAATTTAGGAAGAAATTGATACAAAACATCATGTGGGTAATTGGGCTGCAGAGGTGGGACAATGAAGCTTAACGGTAGTTTAACTAAACTCAAACAATAATGATAGCCAGGATTTTGTGCTTATCAACCCAAACTTGAAAAGATCATAATGGACCCAAGAAACGAGATACGGCATACCTTCTTCCAGTCTTTCCCATACTTCCGATATGCATCATAAAAGCGCTCGACCTCTTCCTTGCTCCACTGTGATCCCAACTTATCTGATAGTTTTTTCTTCTACACAAACAGCAGAACACGCAACAAATCAGGACATTTATAATATCACACTCTTATGTTATCTATGTAAATCAAGGAGGATGAAAACATAAAAGTGAACTTGGAATTACTCGTTGACTGGTTTTGCTCGAGTTCCCGCCATCTTTCTCAGGAGAAACTGAAACTAACACTCGTTGCCTGCTTTTGCTTGAGTTCCCAACATCTTTATCAGGCGAATACAAACTTATACCTGCATATCGCTTATTTGCTCGAGGTTTTTTCGTTGGAGCCATTGAATGCAACAACGAAACCTGAAGCACATCATCATCAGAACCAAACTTAATTCGGATGATGTATCAACTGACGATTATCCAGTAATTCAAATTAAAACTAAGCTATCAAGTAAGTAGAGCAGGAAAACAAATTTAAAAAAAAAAACATGAACGATGTACAGATCAAATACTCTTGACTTTATTTCCGAAGAAAAAATCTAATTTTTTATGTAGATTTTGACAGATCCTCAAATGCCATTAGAACCTACAATTCAAAAGCCCCTGGGTCGAATCGCAAAAGCACCTCGAGGAGAAAAAATAAAAATAAAAGAACAAGAAGAAGAAGACGACAACGAAAGAAGAAGAGAAAAGAAGTTTCTTTTTATTTTTTTATTTGTTTGTTTGCTTTTTGTTGTTGTTGTCGTTGTTTCTTTTTTTCTTTTTTTTTTTTTCAATATCTTCTCGGTGCAGAACGGTTATAGATACAGGCGACACCAGTATTTATTTAAAAATAAGTTAATTTTCACTCAGTTTCTACTTTGACAGAGAAGAAATTTCACACGAAATGTGGAATTAAAAATCAATTTTCAGCAGAAAAAAAGCCACTAGGATTCAAATGCCACAAACCGCTTCAAAACCAATTGCAACTGAATTCTCCACAATCGCCATCGAACTTCAACGATCGAAATGAATCAACATCCAACGATCAGAAAAACCAAAAACCTCAAGAAATTTTCAATTTTACGGAAACAAGAATCAAATTGATTTTTGAAAAAAAAAAAGAAAAATAAATAGAATTATCAAAAAATCAAACTTCTGGAAATGAATGAACCAAAAAAACCAAAACCGACCAACACAGGACAAAATTCAAACGACTTTCACCTGTCCAAACCCTAGAATCCCAGATCGGAAGCTCTCACAAGCCGTAGGGTTTCACCAAAATCCAAATTAAACCATTTCAGAGCAAGAGAGAGACAGAAAAACAAGTCTTTGTAGGACAGAGAAGCTGATTCTCGGACCGACTTTTGCAGAGAGAGAAAGAGTGATTAAGAGAGAGAAAGTTAGAGAGAGAGAGAGAGAGAGAGAGGGGCGTAGCACTTGCCGCGAAACTTGAAGAAAAAAGAAGGGGAAGAACAGGGCGAAGCCAATGAGAATGGTTTTTTCCTTCTTGGTTTTCAGTTTTGAGTTTTTTTGTGGGTTTTTTGTATTTCTTTCAGAGCATGTGAGAAAAGTGGAAGGTAAGGTCAAGGAGGGAGAGTACGGGTTTTTGTAATTGTATTCTGGGATCTTTATGACCGTACACGTGGATCGTGGGTGGATCTTGACGGTTCGTCTTCGTGGCTGTTTCACGAGTTCCCTATGGCTGATTATACCGGATTAGATTTGAAAATTTTGGCATGACGACGTAGTAAAACTTAAAAGAACTGACCCCGGAATTTTGAGAAATTGTTATTCGCTCCCAATTTTTGTCCTGTCTGAGTCGTCTCGTCTGTCTGCAGCGGTCAACTTCCATATTTATAATCTTCGTCCGTCAACTTATCTTTTTCTTAAAGGTCCTTCAATTAAATTGGACAAATTTTTACAAACAACATACCCACAAAAATTTTGGGTAGAAATGGAAACATTTTGAGAAAGATATTAGGACTGTTTTTATAATTATGTTTGGTTAATTTTTTGAGTCTTTTTTTGAAATTATTTTTGGTAATTTTTTAGCCCAAACCTTGCTCCCTTAGATCCTTCTCTCCTCTCAATGACCATTCGTCTCTAGGCGAACCCATCGCCATCCAATGAACCCAGCCCTACCCACGCCGTCACAATGAATCCAAAGTGAACCCATGTCATCTCAAGTGACCCTCGACCATACCATCTAAGGACCCCAAAATAGTGAAAACTATTGTAAAATAAAAAGGACAAAATAAGAAAATATAGTTTAGAAGTAGAGAAGAACACAAGAGAATGAGAGAATAATATCTATATTTATTTTTTTTTTCTATTTTACATGCCTCTCAAAGCCTTTATTTATAGGCTAAAAATGCTCATAGGTTACAATAGGCTTAATAGTGTTGTAAATGGAGAAAATAACTATGAATAAATTGTAACAAATAGAAGTTATGGATTTTATGAAGCTTTGGGGGCTATGAGACTTGAAGACTTTGGGGGTTATGGATATCCATCATAATACTATATTCATAACACTCCCTATTGGATGTCCATTATCAAAAATATGCCTCATTAAAACCTTACTAGGAAAAAACCTGTGGAAAAAATCCTAGTGAAGGAAAAAGAGTACATTATTCTTGTATAATACGCCAAAAGAGTTGCCTCATTAAAAACCTTGTTAGGAAAACCTAGTGGGACAAAACCTAAATCAAGGGAAAAAGAGTGCAGCGCGTATTTCCTCCCCCTCATAGAAACATCACTTTAGATCTCTAAACCGACGCATTCCAATATTATGCACCAATCTTTCAAATGTTGCAATCGGTAATGCCTTTGTGAATAAATCTACCAGATTATCTATTGAACAAATTTGTTGAACATCAATATCACCATTTTTGTCAAGATCATGGGTGAAAAAGAATTTTGGTGAAATGTGCTTTGTTCTGTCTCTTTTGATGTATCTTCCTTTTAACTGAGCTATGCAAGCAGCACTATCTTCGTATAGTGTTGTTGGAGCTTCTTTCTTTGAAGGTAGACCACATGTTTCTTGGATATATTGGGTAATTGATCTTAGCCAAACACATTCTCAGCTTGCCTCATGAATTGCTATTATTTCTGCGTGATTTGAGGAAGTAGCAGCTATGGTTTGTTTTGTAGAACGCCATGATATAGCTGTACCACCATATGTAAATAAATAGCCTGTTTGAGATCAAGCTTTGTGTGGATCAGACAAATAACCTGCATCTACATAACCAATTAGTTGTGATCCCATGTTATTTGAATAAAACAAGCCCATATCACTTGTTCCTTAGGGATATCGAAATATATGCTTAACTCCATTCCAATGCCTTCGAGTTGGAGAAGAACTATAACTTGTTAATAAACTTATAGAAAATGCTATATCCGGTCCAGTATTATTAGACAGATACATTAGTGCATCAATCGTACTAAGATATCGCACTTCAGGACCAAGAAGTTCTTCGTTATCCTCTTGAGGTCGAAAAGGGTCCTTTTTCACATCAAGTGATCAAACAATCATTGGGGTACTCAAAGGATGTGTTTTATGCATGTAAAATCGTTTTAGGACCTTTTCTATGTAATTTGGTTGATGAATAAAAATTCCATCTGCTAAATGCTCGATTTGTAAGCCAAAACAAAACTTTGTTTTTCCAAGGTCTTTCATCTCAAATTCTTTCTTCAAATAATCCATTGCTTTTAGAAGTTCTTCAGGAGTTTCAATAATATTTAAGTCATCAACATATACTGCAATTATAACAAACTCAGATATGGATTTCCTTATAAAAACACATGGACAAATAGGATCATATTTGTAACCTTCTTTTATTAAATATTCACTAAGGCGATTATACCACATGCGTCCAGACTGCTTCAATCCATATAATGATTTGTGTAACTTAATTGAATAATTTTCTCGAGAATTTGAATTACATGCTTCAGGCATCTTAAATCCTTCAGGGATTTTCATATAGATATCGTTATCAAGTGAACCATACAGATAGGCTGTAACGACATCCATTAGGCGCATATCCAGTCTTTCATGTACTGTCAGACTAATTAGAAATCGAAATGTAATCGCATCTACCACAGGAGAATATGTTTCTTCATAATCAATACCAGGTCTTTGCGAAAATCCTTGTGCTACAAGATGTGCTTTATATCTGACGACTTCATTTTTCTCATTTCGTTTTTGTACAAATACCCATTTGTATCCTACTGGTTTTACACCTTCAGGTGTTTGGACTACAGGTCCAAAAACCTCACGTGTTGCAAGTGAGTTCAATTCTGCCTGGATTGCGTCTTTCCATTTTGGCCAATCATTTCTGTGTCGACATTCTTCAACAGATTTAGGTTCAGGATCCTCGCTTTCTTTAACAATATTGAGTGCTACATTGTATGCAAAAATGTTATCGATAACTATTTCTTTTCGATTCCATCTTTTTCCCGTTGTGACATAATTTATGGAGATCTCTTCATTTTCACTATTTTCAGGTACCTGCACCTCTTCTGGGGTCTTATGATTAGTTATGTCTAGGGTCTCCTCGGAAGTACCTACCTCCTTAATTTGACCATCTTGATTATTTGCTCCTTTTCTCTTCTGAGGATTTTTGTCTTTAGAACCGACTGGTCTACCACGCTTCAAGCGTGCTTTAGACTCATTTGCTATAGTAATATTTTGTCCTACAAGGACATCAACTCGAACTGGAGCATTTGCAGCTGGTATATGAGATTTGGTTATTCTTTTTAGGTCAGTAAATGCGTCTGGCAATTGATTGGCTATATTTTGCAAGTGAATTATCTTTTGAACTTCTAGCTCACATTGTTGTGTACGAGGATCAAAATGACATATTGACGATGCTTTCCATATAATTTCTTTTTCTAGCTGTTTATTCTCTTTCCCTAATGTTGGGAAGTCTGTTTCATCAAAATGACAGTCGGCGAATCGAGCTGTAAAAATATCTCCTATCATTGGTTCAAGATATTTAATTATAGAAGGGGATTCATATCCAACATATATTCCAAGTCTTCTTTGAGGTCCCATCTTAGTGCGTTGTGGTGGAGCAATAGGAAAATAAACTGCACAACCAAAAATTCTTAGATGGGAAATATTTGGCTCCTGACCATAAGCCAATTGTAATGGAGAGAACTTATGATATGACGTTGACCTAATGCGCACAAGTGCTGCTGCATGCAAAATAGCATGTCCTTAAACAGAAACAGGGAGTTTGGTTCTCATAAGTAGAGGTCTAGCTATTAATTGGAGGCGTTTAATAAATGATTCTGCTAGACCATTCTGCGTATGAGCATGTGCAACAGGCTCTTCAACAGTTATCCCAATTGACATACAGTAATCATAAAAAGCTTGGGATCTAAATTCACTAGCATTGTCAAGACGTATTGACTTAATTGCATGATTTGGAAATTGCATACGTAATCGAATTATCTGAGCAAGTAATCTCGCAAATGCCAGGTTGCGAGTTGATAATAAACATACATGTGACCATCTTGTAGATGCATCTATTAAAACCATAAAATATCTAAATGGTCCACATGGTGGATGAATGGGCCCACATATATCACCTTGAATACGTTCCAGAAATGCAGGGGATTCAATCCCAAGTTTAGCTAGTGATGGTCTAATGATTAATTTACCTTGAGAACAAGCAGCACATGAGAATTCATTAGATTGAAGAATCTTCTGGTTCTTCAATGGATGCCCATTTGAATTCTCAATGATTCTTCACATCATTATTGACCTGGGATGGCCTAACCGGTCATGCCAAACAATAAAATTATTTGGATCAATGAACTTCTGATTCACTATTGCATGTGCTTCAATTTGACTAATATTCGTGTAGTACAAGCCGGAAAAAAGAGCAGGTAATTTCTCTAATATGTATTTCTTACTCGAAATCATAGCTGTAATATAGAGGTATTCAACATTTGCCTCATTCACTGTCTCAATGTGATATCCATTTTAGCATATATCTTTAAAACTTAATAAATTTCTTTGAGACTTAGTAGAAAGTAATGTATTATTTATAAGAAATCTTGTTCCTTCGGGTAATAATATATTGGCTCTTCCATAGCCTTCAATAATTTTTGTACTACCAGATATTGTATTCACATTAGCTTTGCCCATTATCAAGTGGGAAAAATATTTTTTATCTTTAAGTATGGTATGCGTTGTTGCACTATCAGCGAGACACATATCTTCATCATTGATCTTAGGTCCAACTAAAGATTGGGGAATATCCATATTTTCTTCATTCAAATAAAACAAAAATACATTATAAGAAATATTACAATCCAACAAAGTAAAATATTAGATATTGAAACCATAAAAAAAAAAAAACACACCAAAACACACCTCAAACCAAATAAAAACACACCAAAAAAAAATAAAATCCTAGAAATGATTTTAGTTATTTTTGGACAGTCCCATCACCAATTAAATGATCAATTCTCCCTTCAAGATGTTCAAAGAAATCTGCCACATCTAAATGAGTTATATCAATAGGACTTTGGTCAAGATCATCAAAATAGGCAGAATTTGCTTCTATATTTTTCCCCTTCTCTTTGAGTGATGCTTGATAAAGCTCAACAAGATGTTTTGACATACGGCAAGTACGTGACCAATGTCCTTTCATACCGCACCGGTAGCATATATTTTCTGAATTCTTTGCATCCTTTTGTTGCACACCTTTTCCTTTGTCTCCATTATTCTCCCTCTTTTGGACGTGAGAATTGTTATTATCACGATAGTGATAGGTATTCCAACCTCGACCACGACTGCAACCACGACCACGACCACGACCACAACCTCGTCCACGCCCAAAATTGTTAGATATTGTTGCATTTACTTCAGGGAATGGGGCAGAACCAGTTGGACGGGATTCATGATTTTTCAGTAATAGCTCATTATTTTGTTCAGCCACAAGAAGGCATGAAATCAGCTCAGAGTATTTTTTAAAGCCTTTTTCTCGATATTGCTAATGCAGGAGCACATTTGAGGCATGAAAAGTAGAGAATGTTTTCTCTAGCATATCTTCATCAGTAATATTTTCTCCGCATAATTTTAATTGAGAACTAATTTTAAATATTGCAGAGTTATACTCGCTTACTAATTTAAAATCTTACAATCGCAAATGCATCCAATCATAACGAGCTTTTGGAAGAATAACAGTTTTTTGGTGGTCATATCTTTCTTTCAAATTTTTCCAAAGGTCAAGTGGATCTTTTATAGTAAGATATTCAGTTTTTAATCCTTCATGGAGATGGTGAAGAAGGAAAATCATTGCTTTGGCGCGGTTTTGTAATGATTCTTGATTTCCTTCTTTGATTGTGTCTCCAAGACCCATAGCATCCAAATGAATTTCAGCATCAAGTATCCATGCTAGATAGTTCTTGCCCGTAGTATCAAGGGCTACAAATTCCAACTTGGTAAGATTTGCCATGGTAAATACTATAACAAAAATATTAATCAAATTAGAAGATAAAAAAAAATATCAATAAACAATCAATAAATAGTATATATATTGTTTAATGAATGACAATAAACATCTATTTACAGTAGTTGAGTCGCAATAGTTCATATATATAAAATGTTTATATATTTAACAAATAAGCGATAATGTTTTTATATTACTTATTAATGCTTGTGTACTTGATAATTTTTTTTATGTTTATTTTGTTTGTGTGATAATATATCTTATTCTTGTGGGGGCATTGGTTTATTATGTCATTTACAGTTATGCATGTACGTGCACTAGGTATGCAACCACACGGGAATATGCAAGTACCGTGCCATCTCCATGGTCACATGCAAAATGGCCTATTACTTATGTTGTGCCAAGTGAAAAGTAAAGCAACTCACCTTTTTTATGAAGAAGAGCCTCCGTTTTTCAAAGTTTGTATGCTTTTGTGAATAATGTATTTACTATCGATGACTCTCACTTTCTTTGTGCTGATACCGTGTTGTAAAATAAAAAGGACAAAACAAGAGAATATAGTATAGAAGTAAAGAAGAACACAAGAGAATGAGAGAATGATATCTATTTCTTTTCTTCTTCTATTTTATATGGTGAAGAAGGAAAATCATTGCTTTGGCGTGGTTTTGTAATGATTCTTGATTTCCTTCTTTGATTGTG
>CAMOHE010047684.1:62451-94804 GCA_946598075.1 Artocarpus hirsutus
AAATGGCCTATTACTTTTGTTGTGCCAAGTGAAAAGTAAAGCAACTCACCTTTTTTATGAAAAAGAGCCACCGTTTTCCAAAGTTTGTATGCTTTTGTGAATAATGTATTTACTATCGATGACTCTCACTTTCTTCGTGCTGATATCGTGTTGTAAAATAAAAAGGACAAAACAAGAGAATATAGTATAGAAGTAAAGAAGAACACAAGAGAATGAGAGAATGATATCTATTTCTTTTCTTCTTCTATTTTATATGCCTCTCAAAGCTTTTATTTATAGGCTAAAGATGCTCATAGGTTACAATAGGCTTAATGGTGTTGTAAATAAAGAAAATAACTATGAATAAATTGTAACAAATAGAGGTTATGGAATTTGTGAAGCTTTTAGTGGTATGAGACTTGAAGACTTTGGGGTTATGGACATCTATTATAATACTATATTCATAACAATATTATTATTTTTGTAACATATTTTGTTATTCAATGTTTATTTACATTTTTAACTCTTTGTATTTTTGTTTGTTAATATTATTTTTTTCTACAGGAAATGGACGAAGTAGGAAAAATTACTGTGCCTGTGTTTGACAGAATAAAAGTCCATGTAATAATGATAGTGAGAGTAAATGGGAGACAAAGTCTAGGCTGGAGGAGTAAGTTGATATTTGTGGTGATAATCTAATATATTATTATATTTTGTTCAATACATAGTCTTTTTTGCTTTTATGCATTCTCAGTTGATTGGTTAGGTGATTAGCTTAACCATTTACTTAGTTTTTGAATTTTATATTTCCAAACAGAGAAAATGAAAAATAATAATAATAATAATAATAATAATAATAATAGTTAACAGAAATTGAAGACAGATTAAAGAAATAGGTTAATGTTTGTGATGATAATGTTTATATTAACTAATAAATAAATAAATAAAAACCAAAAGCACTTCAAAAGTTTAGACAAAACAATAATTTAAATCATCGGCCTTTCATCCCTTGTGTGTCATATTTCGGTTATGCCCTTGGTTCACTCTTCCTTTCTCGCTTCTTTGTTTTGGGTTTTCTGTCCTTTCCCTTTTTCCTGCCACACTGTAGTTTATACAGTTTGTTTGGTTGGAAGCAAAATAAAAAGAAAAAAAAAAAAAGAGAGAAACGGAGAGAACTACCCATATTTTCAAAGCAAAAGCAAAAGCAAAAGCACAAAAGAGAGAAAAAAGAAAAAGACAGCACCAACAAGGCCAAGGTTTGAGAGAAGTGAAACTCTTCCCACAGATCTGTTAGCGTTTTATTTGGTAATTTGTCAATGTTCACTATATTTATGTATCTGTCTCTATCTCCAAAAAAATATATTTCACTTTAACTGTTTGGTCATAGTTATCACAAATAGTCTACTTAAATATCTTAGATTAATGAAAATTGACGTGGACAAATGATTTAAATATTAACTATTCAATGAAAAAATGTATTATATATGTAGGCATGATAATAAGAATAAATTGAATATTAACTATTAGCATTATGGAATCAGACTGAAGCAATGCACAACTGCCGTCAATGGGCAGGCTGCGTGTTTCAATGGTCCCCCAATTTCTTGATATTTGTAATTTCCTGGATGAGCTGGGTGGGGTCTGTGTCTTTTGTCCCCATAGTGTGAATGGCCTAGCTCATGCTGTTGCTAAAGTACGTTTGTCCGCTAGCTATACTTGGACTGATGTTAGACCTCGCCGGTTTTCCAGCTATGTCTTTGTAGACTTTTTCTCAATTTAATGAATTTCACTTTCCGTAAAAAAAAATACATCGAATATTTTCTCTAGTCTTATCACGCGGTCACTCTTTTGTAAAAAAGCACCGAAAGTTCTGAATGAAAACATGATGGAAAGGGGGACCTGGTAATTTTCAGTTTTTGTTCAATTTATAAGTGACCATTTTTTTTTTTAGGATTTTTTTTTCACTCTGGTTGCTTTTTTTTTTTTCACTCCATGGTTTCCTTTGGGAGAAGCTTCTTATTTGTCTTGATTACATCTTCCTTGAGAAAGTGTTGCTTGAGTAAAAAATCTTTGCGTGTTTTTTTATTAATCTGATATTTGGTTTATATTTATGATATTGATGATAATATGTGATGTTTAAGTTAATTTATCTTTTTTGAGGTTGATGATTTATGTCATTCTTTGTAGATTTATTTAATTTTTTTTTATCAAAATAGAAATTTTGAGTCTGTTTGGTTCATAGATTTGAATAAAAATTTTGAATAAAAATTTAAATTTTTATAAAAAAAATATTGTAACAAAATGATTCGAATTGTGATTGAAACCATGAACGGAACAGATTCTTTATTATCCGAAGGTAGTGGTTCGCACATGGGGACCAACCCCCCCATAAGCCAAAGATGCCAACAGACTCTGTCCCTAGGGCCCAGCGAGCAGCCTCATGTGCTGTTGCATTTCCAGCTCTAGGAATCCAGCTAATAGAAAGACAAACACTAGACTTTAAATGATTTTAAACATTATAAAAAGTTGGATGAACCATCCATTGATCATGTGGAGGTGCCATCCACTGAATTTGAGCATGGACCCACACGGTTAGTGCATACGATCATTATCTTCAAAAGCAATTTTTCGTTCGACAATTCAAAGGGGGATATTTTGAAAAAAAGTTAAAAAAAAATTTAAAATTAAGTAAATAATTTTTTTAATCAAAAAAAGGTTTTTTAATACTAAAATTGTCTTAATTTTTTTTTTTAAAAAATAATTGTATCAAAAGAAAGGGACCTAATAAGAGAAAAAAAAATAAAACTGTTTTAATATCTAAAAAATTAATTTTTTAATGCTCTAAAACCAAAAAAAAAAAAAAAATCATTCATCAAATAAAATTTTTTAAAAAAGTCTTTTTATCAAAAAGCCCCGTTCTAAGGTAACTTGTCTAACGACGCATTCATAAACTAGTAAAGTTTTCAAATCCCCATTTCTAGATCATTGACGCTCATAAGAAGTTCACCAGTCTACGACAGAGCTTGTGGAATTAAATTTGCTGAGATACAAGTGGAGCAATAATTTCTGTGAGTGAGCAACAGCAAAACTCTAGAAAGAAGTTGTTAAGGTCGTGATGAAGCTCTCATTATAGGCTCAAAGAAGGCACGGCACTTCAGGAGAAAGATCGTAGCGAGCGTCAATTGGGTAAGACAACTGCCATAACTATCAAGAATTAGAGTTTGTATATCTTAGCAAAAGAAAGAGAACAAACAAAATTTAGAATTTGTAATAGAATTGTGCTCGAGGGAGAGACATGCTTTCGTTTTTGTAGAACTTGAAGAATTATGTCCCTCCGGGATCGGGAACGGCGTTCCAAAACCCGCTTGCATACTCTTGTTTTAGAAACATAGAATAAATAAATAAAAACGACAATCCTGACATTTGAGTCTCAAACTAATTTTCAAAAGAGTGTTCATCTTAGAATATGAAATTTCACACTGAAAAATTCCATGTTCAATGACGGAAATATAAGAAAATAAGACTTAAAAAAGTCCCAGAAAGGTTCGAAAAAAGGGCTTGGGTTGGGTGACAGGAGGAGTGGCTCCTACTATGTTTTATTTACCCAAATTCCTACTTGTTTTGCTTGCTTAAAAGTCAATTTGTTTTGTATTACAACGTGAAAAAAGTTCTCTATGCAGTCACTAACTCAGGAAACCACGAACTCAACAAATTTTCTTACAAAGGATTCAGTTAAGATGCAATTAGGAGAGAATTCGAAAAAAAGGCCAAAAAAAAAAAAAAAACCAAATTAAGCAAATGGCCTCCTATTTTTTAAATTAAAAAATGGGTTTTTTTTAGCACCAAAATTGTCTCAATTTTTTTCACAGAAAAAAAAAAAAAAGAACTGTATCGAAGAGAGGAATTTAAATATGGTGGCATAAAAAAAACTGGAACTATTTTGATGTCTAAAAAACTAATTTTTTAATGTCTAAAAAAAAAAAAAAAGATATTCGCTAAAAAAATTTTCCTTCAAAGGCCTTTTTTTAAAGTACCAAACATTATGAACTCCTTTCAAACAAAAAAAATATATATCAATCAATTAGAATAGAAAATCATCTTTGATTTTTCCATCACAACCTCGTAAATTGACCAAAAAACTCGAACTTTACAAATTAGCCAGATATAAGAACAATTACTGAAAGTTGACCTTCAATCCAAGTTTTAAGCCAAAACCTAAATGATTCAGCAAGTTTCAAGCTCTAAATATCTTTAGCAAACCCATAATGTGAAAACCCTCTTTCAATTTTTCAGGCTTAGATCCATACAAAATAGTTCAACAATTATCAAAACTCATATTACCAAAAACATGCAAAACAGAGGAAAAATCATTCTTTTGTTCTCAAATTCATACTTTTTAACCCAATCTTCAAAGATTTACAAGAGTCATCAAGTCCCAAAAGCTTTTCCAACAAGCATTTTCCCCCAAACGCAAGTTAGCATGCTAAACACTTTACATTCAAAGATGTGAGATAATATTTGAATATCAATGAATGAATAAAAAATTAATGTTTCAGCCTGGCGTTTGTACCTCAAATCTATCTTTCAAGTGATTTCTGAAGAATCTCATGTTTTTCACAAGCTCCAATGAGAGGAAATTGGTTTTAGTACAAGTTTTGCCATAGCCAAAAATTTGGTTTTTTTTTTTTCTTTTTTTTTTCTCTCTTTTGAGTTTTGCTGTTTTTATGGAGTTTTGGTGGCTGAAGAAATTGAAAGAGAGAGAACAAGAAAGGCAGAAGGAGAGCGAGAGAATGGAGTTTATTTTTCATGTACAGTTGGTCTTACGCAGAATGAAGAAATAAAATTTAAAAGAAAACTAGGCAAATGACTATATTTGGCCCTTTTTTTAATAAATACCAATCCATGGTTAATCCATCTACTGATAATTTATTCTTAATAAATTATTAAATAATATTTGTTATTTACTAGCAAATATTAGTTAATCATTGAATCATCTGTATTTTGTAATTCTCTGCAATGTGAATCATCTCTTTTAGATATTCTTAAACCATATGGCACACCCATGGCGTTGTCTTACACTGTAAAAAGGCAGTTATAAGGGCATAATAGGTAGCTTAAGTAATGTATATATGTATGTATGTATGTGTATGTATATATACATAGTCAATGATTTATTAGTTACCAGATATTTTACTTTTGTTACTTTTTTTGTGAATAAAACTGCAGGGCTTCCGTTTAAGTGTCGCGGCGGCAGCAAGCAAGGAGCTGCGGAGTAATACTAGAGTTAAGCTAAGAGCTTGGTTTGTCAATCAGGCAAGACAGAGTGGTGTCTCAAGATGGCATTAGAAGCTGTGGCATTGAAATTGGCAGAGAGTGTTGTATCCCAGGTAGTCCAAACCGTCGCTGACTTACTCAAAAATGAAGCAGCTGCCTTGAGCACTGTGAAGGAAGATGTGGAATACTTGCAAGCAGAATTGAGAACCATGACGAGCTTCTTAAAAGATGCAGACCGGAAGCAGGAACAAAATGGTCATGTCCGCATATGGATAGCTCAAGTTAGAGATTTAGCTTGTGAAATTGAAGATGCCATTGAAACCTTTGTCTACAAAGTCAACTCCTCGAATAAGATCAAAGCTAAGTTCCTTCAACGCAAACTACAAAGCAAAATCGACTCCATCAAAAAGAAATTAGATACTCTCAATCGACAAAGGCAAATGTACAAAATAGAACCTAGTAACAGCGAAGGAACCAGCAATTTGCTGAGGTGTTTGAGAAGATCATACCCGGATGATGATGAAGACGACATTATCACGTTGAAAGAAGCCACTGCAACTTTGAAGACTCAACTGATGAAAGAAGAAGATCGCCGCTGTGTGGTATCTATTGTGGGGATGGGGGGCCTAGGCAAGACTACGCTAGCAAAGAAAGTATACAACAACATTGATGTGAAGAAGCATTTTGATTGCTATGCTTGGGTTTTCGTATCTCAACAGTGTGTGCCAAGGGAAGTTCTGTCAGAAATCCTAATCCAAGTTGGTTTTCATTCTGATCAACCCGAAAAAACAATATTTGGAGGAAAAAAGTATACACGAGGATCTTTAGAAAAATTAAAAGAAACAAGAGAGCTCATTAAAGACTTGGAAGATCATCATTTAGTTGCTTCAATGAGAAGCACACTACAAGAGAAGCGGTATCTTATAGTTGTTGATGATATTTGGAGCGTGAATGCTTGGTACAGCATTGAAAAAGCTTTTCCAAAAGGAAAGCTTGGAAGCAAAATTCTATTCACTACACGCAACAGTGTGGTAGCTTCAACTGCTGATCCTCAAAGCTCCCCTATCAATCTTCCACTTTTGACACCCGCTGAGAGCTTGGAGCTTCTTAAACTAAAAGCATTTCCAAGAGAAAGTTCCAGTCAGCATGGTTGTCCATCACATTTTGAGGAATTAGCAAAGGAGATGGTGGAAAAATGTGACGGACTACCTCTTGCAATCGTCGTGCTTGGAGGCTTATTAAGAACAAAAATGAATTCACTAGATGGATGGAAAAAGGTACAAAAAGATATCCAAGCAAGCAGCATCAATAAGCTGAAATCAGAAAAACAATACGGGGTGGAAGACATCTTGGACTTGAGCTTCCAAGATTTGCCTTATAATTTAAAACAATGTTTTCTTTATTTGGGTAGATTTCCGGAAGATAGTGAGATACCCAAAGGTAAATTAATTCAACTGTGGATTGCGGAAGGTTTTGTGCCAACACTGGAAACAGAAGATGCTGAGCAATACTTGGGAGAATTGATTCATAGATGCATGGTTCAGGCGGGTGAAAGGGGAAATGCAGGGAATGACGTCAGAACATGTCGATTGCATGATCGAATGCGAGACTTGTGTATTTCAAAGGCGAAGGAAGAAATTTTTTTTGAGGTTTTGCAGCCAAATGAGATGAATCAGTTCTCTACTGCTACTCGTTCGCGAAGAATCACTGTTAATGTTAACCATGGTCTTGGTCAGCATAGGCGATGGGTGGAACAAGTATGTCCTCGTCTTTGCTCGCTTCTATACTCTGGTTCCACACCTTGGGGGGAACAAGTACACTCTAATCTCCGCTCTCTTATGTGCTCTGTTCCTATTCTATCTATGAGAAAGGAGAATTTCATATTGTTAAGAGTGTTGGAACTTGATTTTATTCGGGGACAGGTTACCAAACTTCCAAAAGGAATGCAAATTTTGATTCACTTGAAGTACCTAAGAGTAAGCGGTCTCCAGAAATTAAGGCTGCCGTCCATGGGCAACTTAAGGAATTTGCAAACTCTAGATCTTCAAGGAAATGATTCCGTCTCGCTTCCGAGCTCAATATCAAGGTTGAGAAATTTGAAACATTTGTTATTACCCTATAGTTATTCACTTCCTTCTCGAGCAAGCAGACCTATTTTTGAAAATGAAGTCCTAACAAAGCTTGAGACTTTGACGTGGATAAAGGCTAAGGATTTGATCAGACATGATGTTCTTCCGCTGAATAACATTCAAGATTTAGGAGTAAGGGATATTAGAGGTGATAAAGAAGTTACCTTAATTCTCGAGTCACTCAGCTGTCAATCTCAATCTGGTGGCCTTCGAAAATTGAAGATGCTCCTGCACAGAGGCCGTGGCAAATTTCCAAATCTTGAATTGCTTTCTCGTTGTCAAGTGCTGTTTAGTTTGGGATTGGAAGGGGCATTACCGCAAGAAAATGTTTCATTTCTACCAAGAAGCCTTACGGAATTTCATATGGGGTTTTGTGTGTTGAATCAGGACAAAATAGCGGTTATAGAAAAGCTGCCAAACTTGAGATTTTTCAGCGTGTGGGATGACTTTGAGGACTACACTAGTGGGAGCAGCATTACAGAAGGGTATAAATGGGTTTTCTCTTGTGATGGATTCCCTAGGCTGGAGAGTCTTGAACTTACAGCCTTAGAAGGATTAAAGGAGTGGGAAGTAGAGGAAGGTGCAATGCCCAATCTCAAGAAAATAGATATTCTTCAGATTTCTAAGCTAAAGATTATTCCTGAGGGAATCAAATATATCACCACACTCCACGAATTGAATGTCAATTTTATGAGGAAGGAATTCGAAGACAGGTTAAGATCAGTAAATGATAACGGAATTGAAGGGGAAGATTTCTACAAGGTGCGCCACATTCCCTCCATCACATTCTCCTACACTCTTCATTAAGATTTGTGTCGTATGTACAACCAATAAGAATTTTAATATATAAAAAGCAATATATCACTTCATGTTGAAGCTCACGGACGCTTGAACCAAGTTTTCAATTCCCTTTCTTCCATCTCTTTGTAATATTAGTCTCTGTATTTTTCATTCCATTTCTGCCGTAAGGTTTCACTTCCAAATGCTTGTTTGTTTTGTTGTGTTTTTTTTTTTTTTTCTTTTTTTGTCTTTTATCATTGATTGAAGCGGTAAATTTTAGAATATTCCAAGTCATTCTCTGTCCCAAAGACGTAGAATTGTGCAATTCTTGTTTAGTTGCATAGCTTATTTCGTCCTCTAAGACGGGGGCTAAAGAAAAATTATTTGTTATTTTGTTCTTACAGGAGAAATTGGCCTTTCTAAATATATATTTTGCTCCGATCAGAAGCAAGTTCCTTAAGACTTATAGGTCAATGTCGGTGCAATGAAAGAAACACCCACAAGTTTTGATACATAGTTCGTTTTCTTTTTGTTATTATTATTATTGCTTCATACAAGTGATTCAAACTTAGACTTGCTATGTCTTTATTTTTTTTCCCTTTTTTCTGTATGTTAAGATTTATAAATTTTTCACCTTGTTTTTGCTTTTCAACTTAGAATTTAATTAAAAAGAAAAACAAATAAAAAGGAAGAAATTTGAGGATGGTAAGGGCAAAAGGTACTATTATTCCATTGTAGTTCAGTGATAATTTAGTCTCTAAACTTTTATGTTTTAGCAGTTTTGGTCTTGATCAATAAAATTTACTAATAATTCTGAAATTTAATCTAGATAATCATATTTTTATCACATAATAAAAGAAAGTTCCATTATAAATACTTACAGTTTGTATAAAATATAATGTTTAATGAATTGTAACATTTATGAAAAGGAATATTTTGCTTATAATGTACCTATTTTCATGCACTTCGAGTTATTAAGTGTAGGGAATATGACTATCTTTTTAAATTGTAAAAAATTATTGATTTTATAGTTAGAAATTCAAGCTGTCAAAAAATAAAGATTTGGGGATTAATGTACTTAAATTAAATTTCAAAAGACTTAATGCAATTGTCAGAAAAATCCAGTAATTAATAAGTAAAATTAATTAAGGATTTTTTCATATAAACATGCCATTAAGTGTATAACGCCCCCTTACGGACGTTACAAATATCGTTACATTTATCCCTATTTTTATTACTTTCAAATAAAAAATTTAAATAAGGTAAAGTTTATTAAACTTATCCTAAGATCCATGCATGCATTTTTTCTTAAATATCAATATTTCAAAACTTTTATATTTATTTAAATAGTTTATCAATACCAAATTAACGAAGCCATAATACAAATAGAATTTAAAATCATCATTTAATTATGTTTACAGTTCGGTAAGCCGAACTCCAGACCCCGGTAGGCCGAACATGACCGACAGTTCAAACTTCAACCACCAACAGGCCGTCCGAGGCCTTGCAAAATCAGTGTGATGACCCTCCCTACGTGGCCGTCACTTAACTTAAACATGATAGTAAACTTTAACATACTTAAGAATTAAGTACAAAAATTTTGAAATAATTTTTTTTTAAATAGATTCTTGCTATCGAATTCTTGGCATAAAGCCTTAAAGGAAGTACTAATTGTTTTCCAAAACTTAGTAATAAATGAATTCTTGATAATAAAGAATTCACAACGTGTAACTTTGAAAGATGTAATAATCATTTCTTAAAATTTAATTTCGTAAACTGAATATAATAACATAAATTTCTCAACGTGATATTAACGTAATAATAATAATTACATTTTAACATAACCATAATTTTCAAAAGCATGATCCTTTATATAACTCATAACATTTATTTCTTGAAACATAACTGTAGTAATTTTTTAAAACTTTTCTTTTTAAACATAATGATGATTCTTTAACAACTATTACTTTAAGAACATTTCTCAATTTAGATAAAACTATTTTTAAAACAATTTTAAATTAAATATTAAAATAAAATCCCATTTAAATGCTCTTTAAAACTTCCTTAAAAATCATTGATATATTTTACTTATAATTTAACATCTTAAACATAACATATTGATATCTTAAAACTTAATCTTTTCATAACTTATCATAATAATAATTACTTGGAACTCGTTTACTTAAATCATCATAATAATAATAATTTTCGAAGTATATTCATTTAGACTTTCATAAAAGTAAATTCCTAAAAACATATTCATAAAATCGTTACTTATTTTAGCATAAAACTTATATAATCATTTTCTTATTATAAATGATCATATAATATTCTCTCTTGAAAACTTCGTATATTTGTTGCATCAAACCTTTTTAAACTAGTCAAAACATAATTTCTTATAACTTGAACTTTTAAGTTTAAGATACTAATTTCTTAAAGCTTTTCCATTAAACTTTCATAATAATTTCATAGAAACATATCTATAAAATTCATTTCTTAACATAACGTAAAACTTTAATAATCGTTTTTAATCCTAAATAAATTTATAATTTTCTTACTTAAATAGTTTGTGTTTTTGTTGCATTGTCTATTGTAACATTCTTAAACTTTAAAATCCTTTAAACCAAGGTTTTGTAAACACGAGCTCGGTTTTTTAGGCATAATTACGTAACTTAATTACTTATTCATATGCACATAATTTTCGTAAGATGTAAACATACGAAATTTTGTACAATAAAACGTGCATAAATTCGTAAAATAAAAATGCAAAAATATTACATTGCGTGAGCAGTATCCATTCCCGTCTTCACCATTCGTCCGCTGCTCACCACTGCCCATCAAGTGCCGCTAACAGGTTTTCTTACCTACAGCATGAACATTCTTAAATGAGCTTTTGCTCAGCAAGTAAGAAATTAGTCTCGCAAAACATAAATAAAAACCATTTTTATAAACATATGCATGAGCATTTTATGCTTGCCTATCAACTTGATTTATGCCTAATTATTTAAACTGTATCTTATCTTCTTACTTTGGGCCCGATGATCATACCAATTACATGCGAGTCTTGGGAAGTTAGGGTTTACGAAGTCCCAACGACACCAAGATTATTCATTTCTTTAACATGGAGCCTCCCCGTAGGTCGGGAGGTTGGTACGACACCCTTAACTTATCATATAAGTTTCACTTGCATTATTGTGTGTATGCAGTATGACTTATCACTACATGACATCACAATCTCATAATTCTTGAATCTTAAATCATAATCATGCTTGACTTGAAGGTGATCAAACAATATAATTTAAATATTGCATACATCACACATTAATCATCACATCATCATCATGGCATTTCACATCATGTCATAACATAACATATAACAGTGTAATAAATCACTGATCATGTATTTTCATAAATTTTATGAAAATATTTAAAATTAATTTAATTTTAAAATTATTCATACTGTAGGCGAGATTCCTACTTACCTGAACTTCGAGCTGAGCGGGTCTAGTTGTATCTTGCTGTATCTGCAGTCTACGCAGCATCCTCAGAAGTGCTCCTCGAGCGGCCGTGGATGGCTAGGAATGCTCCATAGAGGTTCATTACTGCCGAAAACACCATTCTGGAATCCATTACTGCATTTTGAGTCGCCTCGATCCGCGTGTAGTTGGTACCATATGATTTTTATCAGAGTGAAATTTGCTCAAACGGAGGTCATCATCGCGTTCAGAGCGTCAAAACGAGTTAGGAAGTGGTCTTGGATCATCGATCGGAGGTTCGGATCACAAAAACCCAAAGTGGTGGTTGACTGGCCGTTGACCACCATTGACCGGTGCCAATTGGTTCCGTTGGAGGCTAAGCTCGAGCCTACTCCCCCTAAATCAACCCTTATGAGTCCAATGGCGGTGTCAATTTTGTCCAATTTGGCCTCTAACCATGCAGATCGAAGCTCAAAGTGGGCGACAAAAATGGAGACTCTGATCTCCTATCTCCGACGAAACTTCTGTGAAATTGAGTTAAGGGCTTTGTTCCCTGTAGTTCTCTGAACATTTCCCCTCTAATGGTGGGGTTCGACATGGCATGGAATGGCAGCTCTAATCCCACCATGGTGGCGCACAACGGTGGAGGCCATTCATCGCCTTCTCGTGGGTGGCGCATGAAATTGGTTGGGGGAAAATCTTCCCCATCCCCTTTTAACCATAACCGAGCCTCCAATTTGACTCAACAGTGGCGGGATGGCCAAAATTACGAACTCACGGCGGTGAAGGTGGAACTCTGACAAACGATGGCGGCTTCAGGAAATGGGGTGAGGGGTTTTACTCCCCGTCGCCCTCTGAGTCGAATGGCAAGGACGGTGTGTCACAACGCCACCGTAAATGGTGGCATCGAGAGGTGGCGCGGCGGCAGAAAGGAAGCTGCTCTGACGAAGCTTCTTTGGCCAAAATCGAGCTGGGAGATTGATGTCTTCTTGTTCCCCTCGTCAATCTGAGTCCGTGGACACCAAGATCGTGTCGATTAGAGCTCGAACGGAGGAGATATCACACCGAAAAGATTGGGCTTTTTGGCGGCTTCAACCGACACGTGTGGCTTCCTGCGATGACGTTTTGGGTGGCACGGCACACCATTGGAACCAACTCAATGAGAGCTTTCCAATGTTATGGGTGGTGTCAAAAATAGAGGGCGAATCTTAGACTGTGTTTAAGGAGAGAGAGAGTAGAGAGAGAAAGTAGAGAGAGAGAGAGATGGGTTGCTGATTGGGGGCTTTTTTTTTTTGTTTTTATAGACAACTTGTGGTCCACACAGTCTAAACCGTGCAGTAATAGGTAGATCAAATTTGTTCTGTAACTTTTAAATTTTTGTGGACATAATTGTACTTTTAAAAACTGTGATTTATTTGCACTTTAAAAATAATCACATAAATTTTCAATTCACTTGTTGTATTTTTTTTTTTGTGTTACTGCAATATTCATTTTGACATAAAAATCATTTTCATAATTTTATCCATACTATATAGATTTTGTGATTTAATTTTGAAATAGTAAACTTTGATACATTTGCCTTCAAAATCAATGATTAACTATTTTCACAACTGTGTCTATATTTATACATGGGTATATGTATTCTAAGAAAGATATCATGTATTTTAAAACTTTGCCCAATTAAGTATTATCATCATTTTTTTTTAACTTTTAAAAACTTTTAACTGTGATTTAAAACATATATTTTCATTAAAAATCTTCATATTGTAAACTTCAAATTCCATTATAAAAACAATAGTCATAATTTTATAAAAGTTTTGTAAATTAAATTGACTATCTGAAAGTCAATTAAATTTAAAATTCCAAGCTTAGCACAATTTCGTGCTTTACGGATTTAACCGAAACTGTTATTAGTAAAAATTTGTCTATAGTTGCACATTTGATCTATAGTTGTTTTTAAACTTTCCTTAATCATTGTACGGATCGTAATTTGTCTGTTTGTGATTTTGCATTTGCTTTAAAGACCTATGCAATGTTTGTAGGCTCTATCTTCGTTTTGTAATAATAATAGCAATAATACTTGTATTATTATTACTATTGTCATTATTATAAATTTCGCACAGTTATTTCTACTTGTAAGTAACTAACTGTGAAAGTCTAAAACATGGTGCATTCCTGTCATGCCTTGTGATCTCGTAAGAATTGAGACCAATGATCATCCTTGATCTAGGTTTCTCATATTAAACTGATATTATATAGGAATTTTTCACATAGTCATAGTAAATTAGAAATTTCACTTTTGCCAATAACATCATCTTTTTGGCTCATGTATAAAATTAATAAATCATAAACTCTTGGTTTAGCACGTCAAATAATTATTTTTAATTATTTTAATGTACTATCATAACATTACATTGTTACATGTTTCATAAATAAAGCACATAATTTGTGCATTCACAACATTATTTATCTCTAAGGTCTTACGGTTAGTAAAACCTTCAAATTTACGTGTTAATAATTGCTAAGTTGTATTTTCTTACGCTCTTAGCTAAGTAATATGGGAAAAATCCTTAATTAAACATAGTTATTAATGTTTGAATTTTTCGGGTCGTTACATTATCAAGTTGCCATCCTGAAGCACCAACGAAGCTAGATCACAAATTCATAAGGACGAAGAAGGCTCTGTGGCTGCGGTTATTGGTGTTGGCGATGTCTGCTAATGTTGTCGATAAATTTTTGTATTTACATGACAAATACAATTTTCAAGTAAATACTAAGGACATCTAGCAAGTTGAGATCACCATTGAATTTTTATATTTACATAGAACAATTTTCAAAGATTTAATAGAGGCCACACTAGTTTTTGAAATTTACAAGAGATAAACAACTTTTGTCAAGAAATTTTCCTCATATTCCAATCAAATCAAACCAAAAACATCATTTTCAAATACGTTCTTGTACAAAATGGACCAAAACTCCCATAAGACAATTGATTTTAGTAATAAGTTAAAATATGAAAGTTGCACATCTCATCAAAACTATTAGTTTTACTGAATTAAGTTTTTCACAAATTCTGTAAGGAATTTTATAAATTTTACAAGACTTATCACAAAAAGTTTTAAACAGTGAAAATAAGAAAAACTTTTTGACATTTAATGAACCTATCCAAGGATGTCTAAAAAGTTCTATTCCTTATGAAAACCTACATGTTACGCTATAAAACAGTTTCCTTTGTTTCCTAGGGCAACAATATCAATATTTTTATGTTTTAGGCCAAAACCGTCAAACAATGTGAAACTGAAATTTTCACTGAACAAAGTCAGTTTTCTATATTCTTATGGGCAATGAGTAATCACAAGTTTTAAGCCAAAAAGAGTGAATTTTTCAATACTTATTAAGGGTAAAATCATCATTTTTATAAAATAGTTAAAATATACTTTAAGCTTACTAATTTAGCTCAATTTCTTTGAGCATATAATAAACCACATGATGCAAATTTCAAAGTTATATTAAAAGATGTAAAATTTAATTGTGGTATATCTAAGTCAAGCTATGTATATATAGCCAATAGTATAGACTTAAGCTAATAGCTGAGTGTCGCTTAAATAAGACACAAGCCCACAAACCGAGATTAATGATTATTTATTAGCGTTAGAGCGAGGTTCAAGTGAGTTTCAGACCTCACTTATGGCACAAGAAAATGATTTGTCATATGCTTTATTCATTTTGGCCTGCACTTGTATTTGTTATGTATATTGCTTTAGATACCAAGTCATGACATAGAGTATGTTCACTAAGTTTGACAAGACTGGTAATTGAAACACTCAAGTCAAGATATCGAGATAAGATAATCCAGTGTTGTACCAATTTTTTGACCTAGGGGGAACATCATGTTAAGTTAAGTTACAATCAAGTTCTCCGTTGTTCACGCTTACCTAATACGAACACTTGGGCCCATAGTTTGTAAGAAATTAAGGATAATACTACGATGTTTATAATTAAACATAATTGGAATCATACATTGTTATTGCTAATATTCCTTTAAGTATGTTTGCAAGAAATGCTTGGACTTGATGAGCGAAAGCTTATCTAAGTTACTTCATGTTATCATAAATCTTGCCAATAGGCCAATATGAATGTTTGATGAGCCGAGCATGGTAATGGAACAAATGCAATAGTCAGATTAAGAATATTGTTGCAATTTTTTCCTTTTTAAAAGACTTTTTATCTAATAAAATACGTGATAGCTAGTAGTAAGCTAGACTGCTTTGGGTAAGACCATATGAGTATGTATTTTATAGTTATAAGTAAAACAAATATTTTAAAGGATTGTCAGTGATTACTGAGTAATATAATTATTTTAAAAAAATATTCAACATTTTTTATAAGTAAAATTAAGGTCAATAAATTAGCATTAAATAACTGGTTGAACAGTCAGATCATTACACATCTTGTCGGTCTGACTGTAGTGTGGTTACTGGCTAGTTAGTTTGACTATAATGCGAGTTTTGACCTGCCAATCCAACCCAAATGTGGGTCCCGGATGTTCAGTGTGATTGCAACAATTTGTTGCTTTCTATTTTTTTTTTTTTTAATTAAAGAAAAAATATTTCAAATACCAAACAAGAACCCCTTTAAAAATAACCTTAAATAGGACATTCCTTTAAATGACTAGCCTCTAACTTACAAGTTTCAAATTAATGACCTTCTCTATTAATGAAACTTTTTTCATCTCCAAAATACCCTTTTTATAAATAAAAAAAAGAAATAAAATGTAAAAAGAAAAAACACAAAACAAAAAAATTATATCTTCCTCCAGAAAAAAGAAAAAGAAAACCCTCACCAAAGAAACCTCTCTCCCTCCTGTTCCTGTTGTGCTCACCATCGACGCCTCTCTTGCCACTCAATTTTCTCCAGCGCCCATCTTCATCCACCTCAGTGTTGCTTTTGGCTTTGGACAGAGATCAAGCTCCAAAAGCTTGAGAAACAGGCTCCAAAATCGATATTTTAAATCTCAAACACTTTTCTTTTGCTTTAAATTGTTGTTTGATGGTTGGGCATTTATATTTGAATGTTTTATCTAAAAAACAATAAGTTTTGTATCATTTCAGACTATTTTTGAGCAGTGAGAATTGAAAATTCAAGAAACAAGGTGAATGAACAGTGTCATTGTAACCGTTCTGACAGGTTAAGTCAGTTGGAAAATTTCAGACCAGTTAGAGCAGTGGAATTTTCTAATCACTCCAACTACTCATTGTGACAGCCGATTGAAACAATCTTCTTTTTTATTGATCTATTAATATTTTCGAACAGAACAGTCTACTTCTTCTTTTATTTATCTATTTTTGAATATTCTTTGATAGTGAACTTTATTAATAGTAAAATAACTGAGATTGTGTTATATTATCAATATAAGTGAAAGAAGAAGGAAGATAGGTAGACATGAAGAGCTTACAACTATACGATTCAAAGTCAATGAATTAATTGAGATTGTTGAAAAAATATTTAAAATGCTTCTTGTGAATTGAAGGAGCACAGATTTGTCTTTAACTACTCTAGGTCCTAAATTCATCTTAGATGATTTTGATGCTAAATGTTATTTTTTTTATTGTTCTGCTGTTACGTAGCATTAAAGTATGCTACATGTTGAGCTTATAAAAAATGATGAATATAGTGAAGACAATGAGAAAGGAGGACTCAAGTTATGAAAGTTGAAAGAAATGAACAGTTCGACAATGAAAATGATGGAAACATAAGAGAAGAGTTGGAAAATTAAATTTGAAAAGTTGTTTTAGAATAACATGAATCAGTTAGAATTCAACTTTTAATGAGGTGTCTGGTTAAAATTAACATTACTATTATATTTGTAATATTATAATATTGATTTTAATAAATAGAATACTAATTTTGATGACATGTTTTTTTAGTGATATGTTCTGCTCCAAAGGCACAATAAAACTAAGATAAACTAGTTAGACTCTAACTATTCAATAAGATTGCTAGTTGTAAATGAACAATATTATTATTTTATCAATGCATGCAGATTAGAGAATCTTAATCTAAGCATACCTTTCCAACTGAGCATTATGAAAAGAAAAGTACTATCAAATGTTCATTTAGATAATTTTGGTGCTAAGTGTTAACTTTTAGATTGTTGTGCTAGCAAAGTAGAAACATGTTGCATGTCAATCTCATAGAAAAAGGACCAACATAGCACTATAAAATTAACTATAACATTGGAATATCAGTTTTGATTAGAATTTTACCTGTATGCTTGGTTAGAAATGTTGCTTAGAATAGGCCTTTTTCATGTTTTAGAAATTGGAGGAAAAGTTAAGTTTGAACTTTAAAGAGAGAACGATCCCAATGTTTTTGCTTTTGCTTGTTCAAGAGAACTAATGGATTATCTATAAAATCTTTTATCATAAGCATATTTTGTTGAAACAACTCAAGGTTAAGAACATCCAAGATATCTTCTTTCATTTGAAGAATAAAAGCCTCAAAACTAGCGACAATATTGGTTCTTTGTTAGTTAAATTTTTCTACAAAGGGGGCCGTACTTGAATCAGTTTCGAATTTGTAACATTTCTGGAAACCTGGCCTTTTATATTTATATAATATATGAGTGCAGTAAAGGCTGTATGTTCCACAGGTTTGAGTTTTGGGAGCTGGAATTGAAGAAAATGTCCAATATACTTTCTATTATAGCATGACTAGGAAAGGTAAAGATACTGAAAAATAGACCTAGTGATCCTTTAGATCAATCACACACCCTCTAATAACTCAACTCAATCGGCAACGTACATGTTTCTTTTTTCATAAGAAAAGGGCTTGATATAAAGTTAGAACAGGACCAAAATGCAGAAATGCCATGAAATGCGCTCCATAGACATGGAGAAGATCCTGATCCAAGGAGGATAGCAAAGCCTTCATGTTTAACCTTGCGAGAATATAATCCAATCATGGTCCTATGTAAGACTTAGTGGCATATAAAAGAATGGGCACAAATTAGATTTGTGAAACCACACCAGACATTATCTACATTTAAAAAAAAGGACCACCCACTTTAGAATCTACATGAGACCATAGTATAGACATATGCCCTCAACAAGCAAAAAGTACACATACAAGCATACATATTAAAATCCTCCTCCTTTATATGATGAATCGCTTTGTACATTTATTTTTATCAAAATAAGTATTGTCCAACATGGTAAAGCTTTTGCACATAAAAGCACATCAAACTTCATCCTTACACAGTCTAATATCTTGAAAACAGACTAGGCCTAATATTTCCAAATAAAATATAGAATAATTTACAGCATTGTAAACAATTCCTATTCTCACCTCATTGAGAGTTACTACAAGGATGCCTCGAGCCTATAAGAATAAATACTTTTCAAAACATTACGTGTTACATCATTAGGCAGCAATCCTTTCTAGATCATGTCCTTGAGAAGTGCGAGAGCAATGTCTATTCTTTTGACCTTTATATAACCATTAGCCAAGGTGTTGTAAGAAATTGTATTAGGAATGGTCCCCCTTTTTACCATCTGATCAAACACTTCTTTTGCTTTATCCACTTCACCATGACGACAATATCCCTCATTCAAGGTTTGTAAGATATTGTATTAACCTCTTTTCCATGTTCAATCATTAACTCAAACAATTTTTGAGCTTTCTCCATCAATCCTTCATTGGAGAGAGCATTCAAAACTATGTATAGACTCACAATATTAGGAACAATTTTCTTGCTCATCATATAATTAAACAATCTTTTAGCTTCTTCTGATTCACTTGAATGGCACAATCCATTAAGCAAAGTGTTGCTGGGAATGACATTAAGAAATAAACTTTTCTCTGTCGTTGCTTTTGTAAGATAAAGTGTCTCAATGGTTGTCCCTTCCTTACACTAAGCATCCAAGATACCATTGAATGTAGCAATGTTTGGAGAGATTCCATAACTAGTCATGTTTTCTAAAAATTGTATTGTTTCTTTCCATCTACCACACTTGCACAAGTCCTTCATTGACACCAAGTTTCTAAAGTAAGAAGAATATTCTTCTGGAACTTTGATCGAAGCAAGCCATTCACAAAGCTTTTTTTTTTTTTTTTCTCTTATCTCAATAAGGTGTACTTTGCCAAAGGCAAGTAACTCCAAACACCCCTTTTCTCAAGAGCCAATTACCTCTTATACTCATTTTGACAAGATCTAACCGGTGCATGGAGATCATCTTTAGTTTTGTTGGGAATGTCAAGCAACATACCCACTATCGATTCACAAAAGTTCTTCTCAATGTGCATGACATCCAAGCAATGGCAAACGAAAAGACGACTCCAATATAGAAGTTGAATAAAAATTGACTTCTTCTTCCAAGGACCTTCTCCCACTGGTGCATTATTCTTATTTTTCATTTTCCTAAAAACTACTTTGATATTCCTCACTATGTGAAACACTTGGTGGCTTATCAACAATCTTGGAGGTCATCTTTCTTTTGTCTTGCTATTAAATGCTTTCATTTGTCTAAGATATGAATGGTTCATAGGCAGAAACCGTCTATGGCCATCGTAAACTATCTTCTTACCATGCTTCAACTGAAATAAAGATGTCTTTGTCATGCAAACATGACAACCTATTGAACTCTTGACTATGTTTATGGATAGGTTTCCATATGCAAGAAAGTCATTAGTAGTCAACATCAATATTGCTTTGAGTGTGAGGGTTTCCTCATAGTAAGCATCTTAGACTTATATACTATTTTCCCACAATCTTTTTAACTCATCAATTAACAGTGCTAGGTATATGTCAATGTTATTTCCTAGTTGATTAGGTCCAGAGATCAACAAAGTTAACATCAAAAAGTTTCGCTTCATGCATAGGTCCAGTGGAAGATTATAGTTGACAAGAATGGCCGACCAAGTATTGTGCTTGGTATTAAGATTACTATGAGGATTAAATCCATATATAGATAAAGCAAGACAAAGATTCCTAGATCATGCATTGAAATTTGGATTCTCCGCATCAAATGTTTTCCACTATGGGGCATCGGCCAGATGTCTCAACATACCATCATTAATCCTCCTATCATAATGCCAAGTTAAATTCTTTGCATGTTTCGCATTGCAAACAATTGCTTCATGTGGTTCTATAAAAATGTACCACAATGCCTTAACCTATACAGCTTTTGTTCCCTCTGATGATTTCTTAGCTTTCTTCCACCTAGACTCATCACACAATGGGTATTCATCTAAGTCTTCATACTCTTTCTGGTATAGTGCACAATCATTCGGGCAAGCATGTATCTTCTTGTTTTCCATTCCTAAAGTACTCAACATCTTCTTTCCTTTATACGTACTTGTAGTCACTCTATTATTATAAGGAAATGCATTATGTAGAATTCTAAAAGTCCCGTGAAACTGGAATTGGACCACCAGTTTATTATTATATGGAAATGCATTATGTAGAATTCTAAAAGTCCTACGAAACTGGAATTGGACCACCCACTTGATGCTTTTTAATTCTATAATCTAATCAAAGCAGATAGTTTAGTATACTTTGAACACCCATTATACAACGGTGTCTCTCTATCTTCCATCATCTCAAATAACTCCAGTCAATGGATAAAGCATTTTTTTATATTATTCATCATGTCAATCGTGTTACCACTAACATCATCCTTATCAATATGACTAACACAGACATTCCCTCTCATTGTTGATGATGAAGTTGGGACATTCTTATAATGCCATATTTATATTTGATAAGTCTAATCAATCCCCTATCAATATAAATGAAACCTAACATCATCACATGATTGTTTTCTAATTTCCACAATCAACAAAAGGACAATGAATCCTTTGACATTAGCCTTTGCAAAAGCCACAAAATCCTCAACCCCTTTCTCATATTCATCACTCATCCTATTAGCATACATCTATTTCTTAACTGTTGCTATAAAATCAAATAAAAGTTTATTTAATCTCACAGCAAATTTAAGATTATCTAACAACAACAAATTTATAACTAATTTCAAATAATTCCCAATAACAAATGCACTTGCAAAACATAAATAAAACCTAATTAGCTAAATAACCAAAAAATAAAATAAAATTTACATACCAAAATCATTTAATTTCAATCTCTTATATAAATAATTTCTAACTAATTTCAAACAACCTGCTAGCAATACATAAATTAAACTTAATTAGCTAAATAACAAAATAAACCTAAAACTAACATACCCAAAAACATTCAATTTTAATCTCATAACAAATTACACAAAATTAAAAACATAAACTAATTGACCATAAATAAAAAAAACTATTTCTATGAGGAAATGAACCCAAAGTCTGGACGAGTGGAGACGAATACGACCGAGGCGAAGGGACGGAGGTTTGGGCAATGGAGGTTTAGGCGTAGTAGATATGATTGCGATGGAGGCGAGGGAACAAAGGTCTCGGCAGAGCAAAGATGAATGCGACAAAGGTGAGGGGACAGAGGTTTGGGTGGAGCAAAGACCAATACGACGGAGGCAAGGGGAAAAAGGAGTAGAGACAGCTGTGATGGGGGCGAGTACAAAGGCTAAAGAAGATGATGACAGCGACGATGAGAGAGGGAGGACTTAGAACGATTGAAATTTGGTAATTGACTATGGGTTTTGATTTTTCAAAGCTTGCATTTATGGCAAGGTATTACAATGGTTTCTCAAAAACCAGTGTCTAATATTGTATGCTATACGACAATTATTATTAAACCACTATCTAAAGTGCCAATTAAAATTCGAAACACAATAATTTTCCGTGTCGTGTAACTTATGACGACAGTTTAGTAGAACTGTTGTCTAATAGCCATTGTCTAATGAATTAATTATAGTAGTAGGGCTTCTTAATTTGAGAGAGAATTGATAAACAAGGATGGCAAATTATAATTTCTTTAGCGTAGGGCTCTAATATCACATTTAAGATTTTTTTTAATTATGCAAACAAATATTTAATTTTGCATAAATCATAATTTCTAAAGAACAATTTTATAATTGAGAGAAAACAACCATCATTGAAGAGATTGAACAACTAAGCCTACTCGTAGGGGAACTGTGCTTTTTAGCTGAACTCTTTACCCTAAGGTTTTCTCTAACGTGCATTCTAGAGGACATATAAAAATTTGATTTATACTGTGGAGAGAAAACCTCCTATCATGATGCCAAGTTAAATTCTTTGCATGTTCCGTAGTGCGAACAATCGCTTCACGCGGTTCTCTTGGAATGTACCACAATGCCTTTACCAATACAGCTTTTCTTCCTTTTGATGATTTCTTAGCTTTCTTCAACCTAGACTCATCACACAACGGGTATTCATCTAAGTCTTCACTCCTTTTGGTATAGAGCACAATCATTCAGGCAAGCATGTATCTTCTTGTATTCCATTCCTAAAGTGCTCAACGTCTTCTTTGCCTTATACATACTTGTTGTCACTTTATTATTATATGGAAATGCATTATGTAGAATTCTAAAAGTCCCATGAAACTGGAATTGGACCACCACTTTATTATCATATGGAAATGCATTATGTAGAATTCTAAAAGTCCCATGAAACTAGAATTGGACCACTCACCTGATGCTTTTTAATTCTATAATCTAATCAAAGCAGATAGTTTAGTATACTTCGAACACCCATTATACAACGGTGTCTCTCTATCTTCCATCATCTCAAATAACTCCAGCCAGTGGATAAAGTATTTTTTTATATTATTTATCGTATCAATCATGTTACCACTATCATCATCCTTATCAATATGACTAACATGGACATTCCCTCTCATTGCCGATGATGAAGTTGGGACATTCTTATAATGGCATATTCATATTTGATAAGTCTAATCAATCCCATATCAATATAAATGAAACCTAATATCATCACATGATTGCTTTCTAATTTCCACAATCAACAAAAGGGCAATGAATCCTTTTGACCTTAGCCTTTGCAAAACTCACAAAATCCTCAACCCCTTTCTCATATTCATCACTTATCCTATTAGCATACATCTGTTTCTTAACTGTTGCTATAAAATCAAATAAAAGTTTATTCAATCTCACAGCAAATTTAAGATTATCTAACAACAACAAATTTATAACTAATTTCAAATAATTCCCAATAACAAATGCACTTGCAAAACATAAATAAAACCTAATTTGCTAAATAACAAAAAAAAAACAAAAAAAACAAAAATTAACATACCCAAAATCATTCAATTTCAATCTCTTATATAAATAATTTCTAACTAATTTCAAACAACCTGCTAGCAATACATAAATTAAACTTAATTAGCTAAATAACAAAATAAACCTAAAACTAACATACCCAAAATCATTCAATTTTAATCTCACAACAAATTATACAAAATTAAAAACAGAAACTAATTGACCATAAATAACAAAAGCTATTTCTATGAGGAAATGAACCCTAGGTCTGGGCGAGTGGAGACGAATGCGACCGAGGCAAAGGGACGGAGGTTTGGGCAATGGAGGTTTAGGCGCAGCAGATATGATTGTGATGAAGACGAGGGGACAAAGGTCTGGGCGGAGCGAAGATGAATGTGACGGAGGTGAGGGGACAAAGGTCTGGGTGGAGCAAAGACCAATGCAATGGAGGCAAGGGGATAGCGGAGCAGAGACGGCTACGATGGAGGCGACTACAAAGGCTAGAGAAGATGATGACAGCGACAATGAAAGAGGGAGGACTTAGAATGAATGAAATTTGGTAATTGGGTATGGGTTTTGATTTTCCAAAGCCTCCGTTTATGGCAAGGTATTACAATGGTTTCTCAAAAACCGGTGTCTAATATTGTATGCTATACGACTATTATTATTAAACCACTGTCTAAAGTGCCTATTAAAATCCAAAGCACGATACCTTTCCATGCCGTGTAACTTATGACGATATAAAAATTAACTCTTTACCCTAAGGTTTTCTCTAACGTGAATTCTAGAGGCCATATAAAAATTAGATTTATACTGTGGGGAGAAAACCTATTACATTGTATTTTTTGTATATAATACAATACAATGCAATACAATATAATATGGTGTACCAAACATACTTTAAATCTTCATTTGTTTTGAGCAACCAGATTCTCTTCCCTTTTTGTACGGTAATTTTCTAATCTCTATCCTCTTGGCATCATTATTCGTTTAACTTGGGGATCATGAATTTAGCCATGAATCCCTTCCTTTTCCTGAAATGAGAAAAAAATCGAATTGTATTTATCCTTGCTGCGTTGAGTATTTTCATCTCGTGGGGTGTGAAACATTTAATTTTTATGTGTTTTTTTTTTTAATTTGTAATTGTTGTGTGACCTCTCACTAATTAGTTTATAAAGGCTTGCAATTACATTCAATTGACATTGTTATAGGTACATCTTTTGGCCTTTAGTTAGAATTATGCTCATCTGCCGCCTTCTTAAATGGACGTTATGTGGGGAAAAAACAACATTTGCCATTTTGAAACACAAATAGAGGATGTAAGGTAACAATCACTGTTTTGTCTTTTCTCATCATATTTATGGACAGTAACCATCCATAGATACAATCATACAAGCTTAAAGAGCTAATGGAATTACAATGCAGTGGGGCGCTGCTCAATATCGGCAGTATTGCTTTGACGAAAAGAAACTCCCCACTTGAGCAGTTTGAGAATTATTTTGTTACAATGGAAATGTACCTTTTAGTCTTTGCAGCGGCTGATTGTTAATTCAATATCGAGCACGCAAAATAATATTTGATGGCGAGTCATGGATCTGAACTTTTTTATGGAAGAGCTATTATTTCCTCGTAGATAAACAGGCCTGTGTTATAAGAAAATTAAATCATTGATGTAAATGTCAAAACGGCTGCATTATTGATATATCCCACTACCCTACGTTAAAAGCAAATGTGAGAAAGAAGGGAAAATAAATCATGGAGTTTAAAATTTACGGCATATATTTGTCTTAAGTTTTTACAATTTATGGCATAAAAAAATTAGATTGGTTAAACAGGTTGCATGTTGTGTAATTCTCTCAAGCTATAAATCCATGAGCCCAAACAATCAAATTACTCATCCTTCAGCTTTGCAAATCCAACGAGTGCATAATGCAAATATTGTAGAGCCAACAAAACGAAAAGAGAGAATCTATGAGAGGACTCCCTCGTACTAGCAGTTTATTACTGTTTATGTTTTTCGTCGCCTTTTAATTGTTCTAAAAGGAAGCCAAAGATAAAAGAGTAAGAGAAAGAAGAGATTGAGAGATGGACGGAAAATAAAAAAGATTATCGATGGTAAATCAATAACCGATACAGTAAACTAAATCAATAATTTATAAGGAAAGCACTAATTGATTTTGATGATAAATTATTGATGGATATTTATTAATCATGGTTTGATTAATACAAGTTACTTGGTAATTAACTTAGCAACATTGGTTGACCACCAAGTCAATCAGTCACCTTCTAGTTGTTTTTTAAGAACATTTCTTAAATGTGGTAAAACTAGTGTGATTAACTAAACTATGCTTAAAAGGATTCATTTTAGTATCTCTTTTAATTTTCAAATAAAGCTCAAATCTTACTATAGACAAATATGTTTCCAGATCTAGATGGGAAACTCTTAATTCCCCAAGGGCTTAAATTTATTAAACACGAGAACTCAATTGGAATCACCTTAGTTTGAACATTCTTATTAGTCATGCATGAACCAGGTATCAAAGAATACTTATGCATCATTATTGTAAAGGGTGATTTATAAAATTGAATTTGTGATTAAGGCCAATGACTCTATCCGGGGGTGACTGGATTAGCTACTCATTGGTCTCCAGTTAATTAAACTTTGGAACGAGAACATTAAGTACAGAAAAAATAAATAAAAGATGAAAACACAGATTTATAATAGTTTACTTTCGATGTGAAGGCTACATCCACTTTATAGGGTCTTGAGGGTTTCACTATAACGTAGAAAAGTATAATTACAATGAAGAATGGAATGGGGGATCGAGATAAGGGGCTTTGCAAAGAAATAAGCAATAAATATTGTAGGAAGATAAAATGTGTAGAGATCCCTAAGACGTGGTAGCAACTCTGTAGATGGCAACCTCCTCATTAAGCTCCAATTAACTTTCATGGGTGCTTGTTTCCATATTTGGTTTAGGGAGACTTCCTCCTTAAGTGTGATCGTGTGTTATCCTTTGTATCCTAATTTGGTGGTTTTGGTCTTCATCCTTCTCCAAGGTCTTTGTTCATCGAAGGTGGGTGCTGCAGTGCTCCCATCAATCTGGGCTCTCTAGTCAATTCCAGATTATCAGATGCTTGTCTTCTCAGGTTGATCCGAGTCACCACATTCATGGTGAGAGATGAGGTACAAAATTTGTCTTCAACAATTATTATATGAAAATGTCAAGATCAGTAAAGAATTTACCTACAGAGAACTTACCACAGCCTCCTTGAGGAGTTCCATTGGTGTATAAGCAAATTCTTGATCATATGGCATTGCAAGTGAATTTCTGGTGTCACACCATTGTTCAATTCTTTTTCATTAAAAGAAGCTTTGATAGGACTGCTTATGGAGAAAGATAATGAGAATCTGAGACTTGAGGACAGGTATATTGAACTGCATGTAACAATTGGTAGAAAACTCAAGTGAAAATATTTCAGTTTCCTCAAGGATATCAAGTAACCTGAACCTTTACCTATGAGTGTGGTTTCTGGTATTTGGGGATCAATAGCCAACAGGTACTGTTAATGTGGTACCTTGGGTTCAAATTATCTGAACATATGAGTCCTTTTCTAAGTATGATAGATTATGCATTTTAGCCAATAATGTGTCTATGACAAAAGGTTTTCTCGCTTGTTTTTCTTACTTATTTTTTGTTGACGAATTTCCACGAAGGGTGGAAATTTGACAACATTTTTCATGACTGCCATTTTTTTTTTTTTTTTTATATAACTTTTGATGTGGAAATATAGCAAGTTTGAGTATTCTTACCGTCAAGATAATCAGAGACTCTTTGATAACCATCTTTTGGGCAAGCAGAATCTAGAATCTTCCATTAAAATAGAATTTGAGCCAAATCTGACCCTTCCCCATGCTTCCTAAATCTATAGTGATTGTATCAGAGCCAAAAAGGGCATGAAACTATGTCTGCTTGTATTGTGTGTGAGGGTTGGCCAGTGGGGGGTGGGGGGGCGGCGGGGGGCGTGCGGGGCTTGTGTGGGAGGTGTTGTGTGCTAGAGGTAGAGATATTATGTAAATAAAGTTAAGAGCTGATTATATATTTGCAATAGTAGAGCAGGCATCAGATATGCTCTTGGAAGAGCATAATGCTGGTTTAAGCTGCCAAGTCTAGCATGATCCATATGTCAGTCTTGATTTGCAAATTAAGTAAAAGTACTAGTTTAACTTAATGTTTATATTGTGTAAATTTGGAACAAACAGTCATTTAAATTGTAGCAATGAAATGTATAGTCAGGTATCAATGGACCACTAAAGTACAAAATTACTGCCAGAAGAAAAAAAAAGAAAATAAATAAATAATAAAAGCTTTAGCAGGTTAATATGATTGTTCTGCATCTTTGCAAAAATGGTACTAGAACTTTCAGAACAAAGCAACAATATCTTAATTTGAAGAAAATATCAATAATATATAATAACAATAATAACGGATATTGTAGAAAATGTTACTTAATAATCAAATTTGACAATAAAGGTGATAGAAAGAAGGAGAATTACGAGATGTGTTGTGACAAGGTTTGCAAAATATTAATCCCATAATTGGATGTTTTGGATGTGAGAAATCTTTTCGCCAGTCCTCTCCCACTCCTTTTCGGCAACGTTTTTAAACTCTGCACGGGTATCTTTCGGAGGAAGTCTGGTAGTGCTGTTAGCCTATCGCAACTCTCAATTTCCAAGGATTGAAGGGATGGCATTATTGTAAACCAATTGTCTTCGTCGTCTTCTTCTCCTAATTCCCACATTTCCCACATGGGAGGAAACCAACCTGAAGCTGTTTCAATTTAGGGAATGAAATTTGGTGCCTTATGAGTGCCCCATTTTCACCATCTTCTATTCCCAAAAACCCAACCCCCCACTCTTTCAACTTTGGAAAAGGAGACTATGTCGAGAACTTCAAGGGACGACAATTTTCCCAAAGGTGGTAAAAATTCACATTCTTCACAAAATGCCAGCACAAGGCTTTTGAGATTAATCAAGACCATCATCCAGTTAGGAGAAATGGTGTTGCCCTTTTATTCGGAAATATATAAAGATTCCAAATTTGGATGTGGTTCCATTGATTCAAGTATCTCCTCATGAGCTCCCCCATCCTCGCAAGTACCAGAAAAATCTAAACTCAAATCAACAAGGTATTCTTTGTCCTTGAGTTTTGCTCTCCCTGCCTGACCACCATTTTGTATGCTCCCACAGTTTCTTATACGCAAAGAGCCTTGAAGTTGTTTCAACATATTTAAATCTTCAAGCTCTAATGTCTCATTATCCTCGAGGCTGGGATAATCAGGCACCATAAATAAATCTAATGGCTGAAGGCAACTTAATTTTGCAATCCCTTTGGGCAAGCACTTTAGACCATAACACCTATCAATGTATAGATGGCATAAGTTTTTCAGTTTCCCTATTTCTTTCGGCAGTAGTTCAAGATTCAAATAATACTCCAATCCTAAAATTGCAGATTAAATAAACCACATAGAGAGTTTGGTAGAACCTTTAGATGACCATTCGAACTCAAGTCCAAATATCTAAGATGGACCAATTTTTCAATCCCTTCTAGTAACTACTCAAATCCACCGTTTAAAAAATTCAATGTCCTGAGACAAGTTAGATTTGAGTACAATCTTTCCAAATCAACTTTGCCACCATAAAATGAGGATGCAACAAGGAGCGTACGCAAACCTTTGATCTCATATGGTGAACTAGGAGTTGGAGTGTCAGACTCTAGCAATAGTGTTACATGATGAAGATTTTTTGCCTGAATATTCCATTTTCTTCGTAACGTCCATAATGGAACATTCATTTTTCGTAAGAAATTGAACAAAATCATGAACAATATCATAGATCTTGCAACTTTTAACATTTCCAATTGTGTCTTTTTTAAAATCTTGAAAGAAATACTGCATTGCTAAATTTTCAAAGCAATCCTCCCCTTCTTGCTCAAGATTTTTTTTATTCTTCCAACTTAGATAGCCTTGAGATATCCACATTTGAATCACTTCAGCTTTGTAAATCTCATAATCTTTTGGAAAAATAGAACAATAAGACAAACATCGTTTTTCTACAGGTGGCAACTCACGATAACTTAACATGAATGGAGCAATGACTTTGGCCTTCACATCCTCTAATTCCCGTAAGCTACTACGCAAAACATCCTCCCATTGTGTCCTTTTCTTCTTGAAGTAAAGAAGACTTCCTAAGCATTTTGCAAAAAGAGGAACACCATTGCACTTCCTAACAATTTGCTTCTCAATTTCTTCTAAATTCTGGTACACTTGCCTTTGCCCTGAATTGCTTGTTTGCTGAAAATACACCAACACTTCTCCTCAGACAAAGTCCCGAGTGTAATCATGCGAGCTTCTGCTTCCATCATAATAGCAACTTCCTTCTTCTGAGTCGTGACCAAAACTACACTTCCGGCTCCCCCTTTCTTGAGTCTTTCCTTTAACTTTGTCCATCTTCTACTGCCTTCGGTCCATACATCATCAAGAACAACAAGGAATTTCTTTCCCTCAACAGTTGAACGAAAACATTGATGTAAACTTTCCAATTTAACTAAATTGGTGGCAGTACCTGTCAAGGATTCTATAATTGCTTTTGCGATCTTGATCTCATCGAAAGGATGCGATACACAAACCCAGCTACTGCACTGAAACTGAGCCTTAACCTTATCATCATTATACACAAGTTGTGCCAATGTAGTTTTACCTATTCCTCCAATCCCTACGATAGGGATTGTATTTAGCCCACTCCCACTTTGGCTACTCACGTAACAAGTTGCTTACCAAAATCTCCTCTTTATCCCGACCAAATACTTCGGAAACATCAATAAAAGAAGTTGTCTGCTCTCTTTCAGGTTGTTCATAATTGACACATGCTTTGTTAAAACTGTATTTGTTTTTCTCATCAGCCAAAATATCTAGTTGTTCATTTATTTCTTTTATCATGCATGGGATGTTAAGACAGACCCACTTGTCAGACTTGAACACAAGGACACCACGAAGGTGATACAAAGAAGCATACCTGTTATTTTATGTTGCCCAGATATATATCATTATGTGATATTTATTTAAATCTGAATTCAAAGATAATGATGAGTTAATAAACAAAAAATCTAAGCTAATCCTACTACTCAGTTTCCAAAACTATAAGTGCAATCCTTACATTTTAAAGAAAATACAATACAAGCCCCTAGTGTATTTCTAGCTTTCCAGCTTCTCATGGTCATCATATTTGATGAATATGCAGTTAAAAACGTCCAGCATATATTCCTGATCAGGAGACAAAGTTCAGTTGAGTTATTCTGATTACCATGACGGAGAAAAATCAGCAGATGCTGCCAATTCTTCTAGTTGGTTCTTCCCAAGGTTGGCTACAAGCTCCATGAAAATGAAGTGCTTTGGTATATTCACAAAGTCTTCCACCTTGAAATCATAAACCGGCTGAAGCTCTTTCGCTTCAAAATCTGCTGCCTCAGCCTCCGCAATAAGGAGGTTAGCTTCTTCTAGATTGCCAAGCTCCAAAGCCGCTGCCCTTACAGCTGTAGCAGAACCTGCTGTCAAAAGCAGCCTCTCAAATCTTGCCATTGCTACCTCTTTTTCCTTGGACGAAATGAGCACTTCTGTCTCCTGAAGTTTCTCAATAGTGTCCTTAATTTCTCCCTCGAGCTTCTCAAGCTCTGATACAGCTCTTTCCATGTTAAGCTGTACGCTATCCTTTTCCACCATCAATGACTTTGCCTCAGCAGCTCTTCATGCCGTTTCCTTAAAATTTCGTGCAGCAAGAGCCACTTTCTTTTCTGCTTCCAGCTCTGGTACCTTTTTGTCTATAAACATAATCTTCTGCTTGGACGATACTATATCTTGCTGGATGCTAGATTTTCTTGTAGACAGTTCCTGGAAGTAGTGGAAAGATATTGATTTTTCAGCGGATGGCACAACTTAGTTTATTTTGAATTTCAGAACATTGTATGAAAGCTTTTTATGCTCAATTTAAAATGTCGGACAAAAAAATCAAAACAAAAATAAAAAGTTGCAAAGCTTTTGCATGTTATCTTCTTCTGCAACTAACATGTTTAAAAATACAAGCGCATCGTAGTCATTAGTCCGTTAATACAAGTGGAAGGCCTCTTTATTGATCATTTTCTGCCTATACAATATGGTCAATGACAGCTGTAATTCTCATATTTTTTCCTCTTTCTACAATCAAGTTCTTTTTGTCAATTTTTTCAGAGATGAATTAAATAAATTATAGGAGTCACTCCAATTTTTTAAGCATAAATGCAAGAGACAGGAAGGGAAACTGGGAAACTAACCTGTAGTGAAGCTCTTGTACTTGAAATCACCTGTTGCAGCATTTGGACGTCATCAGAAAGTTTCTCCTCAGTCTTTGCAAGCCGCACCTTATCTTCCCTAGGTTTCAAAACAGAAACCATCAGATTCTTTCTAAGCCGAACAACTTCCTCAA